>JBBPBQ010000008.1:31615648-31658083 GCA_037974755.1 Cicer yamashitae | reverse complement strand
TTCAACCAATGACACAAAATCACTTATTGGATGCACAAGACTGGTAAAAAACCCTAATTGGATTAGCATAAGCCTAGGGAGGACGAAAATGACCTAAATATTCAACCAATGACACAAAATAACTTTTTGGATGCACAAGATTGGTTAAAAACCCTAACTGGATTAGAATAAGCCGAGGGAGGTCGAAAATGACCTAAATGTTCAACCAATGACACAAAATAACTTTTTGGATGCACAAGATTGGTTAAAAACCCTAACTGGATTAGAATAAGCCTAGGGAGGTCGAAAATGACCTAAATGTTCAACCAATGACACAAAATCACTTATCGGATGCACAAGATTGGTTAAAAGACCTATTTGGATTAGAATAAGCCTAGGGAGGACGAAAGTGACCTAAATGTCCAACCAATGACACAAAATAACATATTTGATGCACAAGATTGGTTAAAAACCCCAATTGGATTAGAATAAGCCTAAGGGAACGAAAATAACCTAAATGTTCAACCAATGACACAAAATCACTTATTGGATGCACAAGACTGGTTAAAAACCCTAATTGGATTAGAATAAGCCTAGGGAGGACGAAAATGACCTAAATGTTCAATCAATGACACAAAATCACATATTGGATGCACAATACTGGTTAAAAACCCTAATTGGATTAGCATAAGCCTAGGGATGATGAAAATGACCTAAATGTTCAACCAATGACACAAAATAACATATTGGATTCACTAGAGTGGCTAAAAACCCTAATTGGATTAGAATAAGCCTAGGGAGGACGAAAATGACCTAAATATTCAACCAATGACACAAAATCACTTATCGGATGCACAAGATTGGTTAAAAAACCTATTTGGATTAGAATAAGCCTAGGGAGGACGAAAATGACCTAAATGTTCAACCAATGACACAAAATCACTTATTGGATGCACAAGATTGGTTAAAAACCCTAATTGGATTAGAATAAGCCTAGCGGGGACGAAAATGACCTAAATGTGCAACCAATGACACAAAATAACATATTGGATGCACTAGAGTGGTTAAAAACCCTAATTGGATTAGAATAAGCCTAGCGGGGACGAAAATAACCTAAATGATCAACCAATGACACAAAATAACATATTGGATGCACTAAAGTGGTTAAAAACCCTAATTGGTTTAGAATAAGCCTAGGGAGGACGAAAATGACCTAAATATTCAACCAATGACACAAAATAACTTTTCGGATGCCCAAGATTGGTTAAAAACCCTATTTGGATTAGAATAAGCCTAGGGAGGACGAAAGTGACCTAAATGTGCAACCAATGACACAAAATAACATATTGTATGCACAAGATTGGTTAAAAACCCTAATTGGATTAGAATAAGCCTAGGGAGGTCGAAAATGACCTAAATGTTCAACCAATGACACAAAATCACTTATTGGATGCACAAGACTGGTAAAAAACCCTAATTGGATTAGCATAAGCCTAGGGAGGACGAAAATGACCTAAATATTCAACCAATGACACAAAATAACTTTTTGGATGCACAAGATTGGTTAAAAACCCTAACTGGATTAGAATAAGCCGAGGGAGGTCGAAAATGACCTAAATGTTCAACCAATGACACAAAATAACTTTTTGGATGCACAAGATTGGTTAAAAACCCTAACTGGATTAGAATAAGCCTAGGGAGGTCGAAAATGACCTAAATGTTCAACCAATGACACAAAATCACTTATCGGATGCACAAGATTGGTTAAAAAACCTATTTGGATTAGAATAAACCTCGGGATGATGAAAGTGACCTAAATGTCCAACCAATGACACAAAATAACATATTGGATGCACAAGATTGGTTAAAAACCCCAATTGGATTAGAATAAGCCTAAGGGAACGAAAATAACCTAAATGTTCAACCAATGACACAAAATCACTTATTGGATGCACAAGATTGGTTAAAAACCCCAATTGGATTAGAATAAGCCTAAGGGAACGAAAATAACCTAAATGTTCAACCAATGACACAAAATCACGTAAATGATGCACAAGACTGGTTAAAAACCCTAATTGGATTAGAATAAGCCTAGGGAGGACGAAAATGACCTAAATGTTTAACCAATGACACAAAATCACTTATTGGATGCACAAGATTGGTTAAAAACCCTAATTGGATTAGAATAAGCCTAGCGGGGACGAAAATGACCTAAATGTGCAACCAATGACACAAAATAACATATTGGATTCACTAGAGTGGTTAAAAACCCTAATTGGATTAGAATAAGCCTAGGGAGGACGAAAATGACCTAAATTTTCAACTAATGACACAAAATAACTTTTCGGATGCACAACATTGGTTAAAAACCCTATTTGGATTAGAATAAGCCTAGGGAGGACGAAAGTCACTTAAATGTGCAACCAATGACACAAAATAACATATGGTATGCACAAGGTTGGTTAAAAACCCCAATTGGATTAGAATAAGCCTAGGGAGGACGAAAATGACCTAAATATTCAACCAATGACACAAAATCACTTATTGGATGCACAAGACTGGTTAAAAACCCTAATTGGATTAGAATAAGCCTAAGGAGGACGAAAATGACCTAAATGTTCAACCAATGACACAAAATCAAATATTGGATACACAAGATTGGTTAAAAAACCTAACTGGATTAGAATAAGCCGAGGGAGGTCGAAAATGACCTAAATGTTCAACCAATGACAAAAAATATCTTTTTGGATGCACAAGATTGGTTAAAAACCATAATTGGATTAGAATAAGCCTAGGGAGGACGAAAATGACCTAAATGTTCAACCAATGACACAAAATCACTTATCGGATGCACAAGATTGGTTAAAAAACCTATTTGGATTAGAATAATCCTAGGGAGAACGAAAGTGACCTAAATGTCCAACCAATGACACAAAATAACATATTGGATGCACAAGATTGGTTAAAAACCCCAATTGGATTAGAATAAGCCTAAGGGAACGAAAATAACCTAAATGTTCAACCAATGACACAAAATCACTTATTGGATGCACAAGACTGGTTAAAAACCCTAATTGGATTAGAATAAGCCTAGGGAGGACGAAAATGACCTAAATGTTCAATCAATGACACAAAATCACATATTGGATGCACAATACTGGTTAAAAACCCTAATTGGATTAGCATAAGCCTAGGGATGATGAAAATGACCTAAATGTTCAACCAATGACACAAAATAACATATTGGATTCACTAGAGTGGCTAAAAACCCTAATTGGATTAGAATAAGCCTAGGGAGGACGAAAATGACCTAAATATTCAACCAATGACACAAAATCACTTATCGGATGCACAAGATTGGTTAAAAAACCTATTTGGATTAGAATAAGCCTAGGGAGGACGAAAATGACCTAAATGTTCAACCAATAACACAAAATCACTTATTGGATGCACAAGATTGGTTAAAAACCCTAATTGGATTAGAATAAGCTTCGCGGGGACGAAAATGACCTAAATGTGCAACCAATGACTCAAAATAACATATTGGATGCACTAGAGTGGTTAAAAACCCTAATTGGATTAGAATAAGCCTAGGTAGGACGAAAATGACCTAAATATTCAACCAATGACACAAAATAACTTTTCGGATGCACAAGATTGGTTAAAAACCCTATTTGGATTAGAATAAGCCTAGGGAGGACGAAAGTGACCTAAATGTGCAACCAATGACACAAAATAACATATTGTATGCACAAGATTGGTTAAAAACCCTAATTGGATTAGAATAAGCCTAGGGAGGTCGAAAATGACCTAAATGTTCAACCAATGACACAAAATCACTTATTGGATGCACAAGATTGGTTAAAAACCCTAATTGGATAAGAATAAGCCTAGGGAAGACGAAAATGACCTAAATGTTCAATCAATGATACAAAATAACATATTGGATGCACAAGATTGGTTAAAAACCCCAATTGGATTAGAATAAGCCTAAGGGAACAAAAATAACCTAAATGTTCAACCAATGACACAAAATCACTTATTGGATGCACAAGACTGGTTAAAAACCCTAATTGGATTAGAATAAGCCTAGGGAGGACGAAAATGACCTAAATGTTCAACCAATGACACAAAATCACAAATTGGATGCACAATACTGGTTAAAAACCCTAATTGGATTAGCATAAGCCTAGGGATGACGAAAATGACCTAAATGTTCAACCAATGACAAAAAATAACATATTGGATGCACTAGAGTGGCTAAAAACCCTAATTGGATTAGAATAAGCCTAGGGAGGACGAAATTGACCTAAATATTCAACCAATGACACAAAATCACTTATCGGATGCACAAGATTGGTTAAAAAACCTATTTGGATTAGAATATGCCTAGGGAGGACGAAAATGACCTAAATGTTCAACCAATGACACAAAATCACTTATTGGATGCACAAGATTGGTTAAAAACCTGGATTAGAATAAGCTTAGCGGGGACGAAAATGACCTAAATGTGCAACCAATGACACAAAATAACATATTGGATGCACTAGAGTGGTTAAAAACCCTAATTGGATTAGAATAAGCCTAGGGAGGACGAAAATGACCTAAATATTCAACCAATGACACAAAATAACTTTTCGGATGCACAAGATTGGTTAAAAACCCTATTTGGATTAGAATAAGCCTAGGGAGAACAAAAGTGACCTAAATGTGCAACCAATGACACAAAATAACATATTGTATGCACAAGATTGGTTAAAAACCCCAATTGGATAAGAATAAGCCTAGGGAGGACGAAAGTGACCTAAATGTCCAACCAATGACACAAAATAACATATTGGATGCACAAGATTGGTTAAAAACCCCAATTGGATTAGAATAAGCCTAAGGGAACGAAAATAACCTAAATGTTCAACCAATGACACAAAATCACATATTGGATGCACAATACTGGTTAAAAACCCTAATTGGATTAGCATAAGCCTAGGGAGGACGAAAATGACCTAAATATTCAACCAATGACACAAAATAACTTTTGGGATGCACAAGATTGGTTAAAAACCCTAACTAGATTAGAATAAGCCGAGGGAGGTCGAAAATGACCTAAATGTTCAACCAATGACACAAAATAACTTTTTGGATGCACAAGATTGGTTAAAAACCCTAACTGGATTAGAATAAGCCTAGGGAGGTCGAAAATGACCTAAATGTTCAACCAATGACACAAAATCACTTATCGGATGCACAAGATTGGTTAAAAAACCTATTTGGATTAGAATAAGCCTAGGGAGAACGAAAATGACCTAAATGTTCAACCAATGACACAAAATCACTTATCGGATGCACAAGATTGGTTAAAAACCCTAATTGGATTAGAATAAGCCTAGCGGGGACGAAAATGACCTAAATGTGCAACCAATGACACAAAATAACATATTGGATGCACTAGAGTGGTTAAAAACCCTAATTGGATTAGAATAAGCCTAGGGAGGACAAAAATGACCTAAATATTCAACCAATGACACAAAATAACTTTTCGGATGCCCAAGATTGGTTAAAAACCCTATTTGGATTAGAATAAGCCTAGGGAGGACGAAAGTGACCTAAATGTGCAACCAATGACACAAAATAACATATTGTATGCACAAGATTGGTTAAAAACCCTAATTGGATTAGAATAAGCCTAGGGAGGTCGAAAATGACCTAAATGTTCAACCAATGACACAAAATCACTTATTGGATGCACAAGATTGGTTAAAAACCCTAATTGGATTAGAATAAGCTTAGCGGGGACGAAAATGACCTAAATGTGCAACCAATGACTCAAAATAACATATTGGATGCACTAGAGTGGTTAAAAACCCTAATTGGATTAGAATAAGCCTAGGGAGGACGAAAATGACCTAAATATTCAACCAATGACACAAAATAACTTTTCGGATGCCCAAGATTGGTTAAAAACCCTATTTGGATTAGAATAAGCCTAGGGAGGACGAAAGTGACCTAAATGTGCAACTAATGACACAAAATAACTTATTGTATGCACAAGATTGGTTAAAAACCCCAATTGGATTAGAATAAGCCTAGGGAGGACGAAAATGACCTAAATATTCAACCAATGACACAAAATCACTTATTGGATGCACAAGACTGGTTAAAAACCCTAATTGGATTAGAATAAGCCTAAGGAGGACGAAAATGACCTAAATGTTCAACCAATGACACAAAATCACATATTGGATGCACAATACTGGTTAAAAACCCTAATTGGATTAGCATAAGCCTAGGGAGGACGAATATGACCTAAATATTCAACCAATGACACAAAATATTTTTTCGGATGCACAAGATTGGTTAAAAACCCTATTTGGATTAGAATAAGCCTAGGGAGGACGAAAGTGACCTAAATGTGCAACCAATGACACAAAATAACATATTGTATGCACAAGATTGGTTAAAAACCCCAAATGGATTAGAATAAGCCTAGGGAGGACGAAAATGACCTAAATATTCAACCAATGACACAAAATCACATATTGGATGCACAATACTGGTTAAAAACCCTAATCGGATTAGCATAAGCCTAGGGAGGACGAAAATGACCTAAATATTCAACCAATGACACAAAATAACTTTTCGGATGCCCAAGATTGGTTAAAAACCCTATTTGGATTAGAATAAGCCTAGGGAGGACGAAAGTGACCTAAATGTGCAACCAATGACACAAAATAACATATTGTATGCACAAGATTGGTTAAAAACCCCAAATGGATTAGAATATGCCTTGGGAGGACGAAAATGACCTAAATATTCAACCAATGACATAAAATCACTTATCGGATGCACAAGATTGGTTAAAAAACCTATTTGGATTAGAATAAGCCTAGGGAGGACGAAAATGACCTAAATGTTCAACCAATGACACAAAATCACTTATTGGATGCACAAGATTGGTTAAAAACCCTAATTGGATTAGAATAAGCCTAGCGGGGACGAAAATGACCTAAATGTGCAACCAATGACTCAAAATAACATATTGGATGCACTAGAGTGGTTAAAAACCCTAATTGGATTAGAATAATCATAGGGAGGACGAAAATGACCTAAATATTCAACCAATGACACAAAATAACTTTTCGGATGCACAAGATTGGTTAAAAACCCTATTTGAATTAGAATAAGCCTAGGGAGGACGAAAGTGACCTAAATGTGCAACCAATGACACAAAATAACATATTGTATGCATGAGATTGGTTAAAAACCCCAATTGGATTAGAATAAGCCTAGGGAGGACGAAAATGACCTAAATATTCAACCAATGACACAAAATAACTTTTCGGATGCACAAGATTGGTTAAAAACCCTATTTGGATTAGAATAAGCCTAGGGAGGACGAAAGTGACCTAAATGTGCAACCAATGACACAAAATAACATATTGTATGCACAAGATTGGTTAAAAACCCCAATTGGATTAGAATAAGCCTAGGGAGGACGAAAATGACCTAAATATTCAACCAATGACACAAAATCACATATTGGATGCACAAGACTGGTTAAAAACCCTAATTGGATTAGAATAAGCCTAGGGAGGACGAAAATGACCTAAATATTCAACCAATGACACAAAATAACTTTTCGGATGCACAAGATTGGTTAAAAACCCTATTTGGATTAGAATAAGCCTAGGGAGGACGAAAGTGACCTAAATGTTCAACCAATGACACAAAATCACTTATTGGATGCACAAGATTGGTTAAAAACCCTAATTGGATTGGAATAATCCTAGGGATGACGAAAATGACCTAAATGTTCAACCAATGACACAAACGCAATTATTGGATGCACAAGATTGGTTAAAAACCCTAATTGGATTAGAATAAGCCTAGGGAAGACGAAAATGACCTAAATGTTCAATCAATGACACAAAATAACATATTGGATGCACAAGATTGGTTAAAAACCCCAATTGGATTAGAATAAGCCTAAGGGAACGAAAATAACCTAAATGTTCAACCAATGACACAAAATCACTTATTGGATGCACAAGACTGGTTAAAAACCCTAATTGGATTAGAATAAGCCTAGGGAGGACGAAAATGACCTAAATGTTCAACCAATGACACAAAATCACATATTGGATGCACAATACTGGTTAAAAACCCTAATTGGATTAGCATAAGCCTAGGGATGACGAAAATGACCTAAATGTTCAACCAATGACACAAAATAACATATTGGATGCACTAGAGTGGCTAAAAACCCTAATTGGATTAGAATAAGCCTAGGGAGGACGAAATTGACCTAAATATTCAACCAATGACACAAAATCACTTATCGGATGCACAAGATTGGTTAAAAAACCTATTTGGATTAGAATATGCCTAGGGAGGACGAAAATGACCTAAATGTTCAACCAATGACACAAAATCACTTATTGGATGCACAAGATTGGTTAAATACCTGGATTAGAATAAGCTTAGCGGGGACGAAAATGACCTAAATGTGCAACCAATGACACAAAATAACATATTGGATGCACTAGAGTGGTTAAAAACCCTAATTGGATTAGAATAAGCCTAGGGATGACGAAAATGACCTAAATGTTCAACCAATGACACAAACGCACTTATTGCATGCACAAGATTGGTTAAAAACCCTAATTGGATTAGAATAAGCTTAGCGGGGACGAAAATGACCTAAATGTTCAATCAATGACACAAAATAACATATTGGATGCACAAGATTGGTTAAAAACCCCAATTGGATTAGAATAAGCCTAAGGGAACAAAAATAACCTAAATGTTCAACCAATGACACAAAATCACTTATTGGATGCACAAGACTGGTTAAAAACCCTAATTGGATTAGAATAAGCCTAGGGAGGACGAAAATGACCTAAATGTTCAACCAATGACACAAAATCACAAATTGGATGCACAATACTGGTTAAAAACCCTAATTGGATTAGCATAAGCCTAGGGATGACGAAAATGACCTAAATGTTCAACCAATGACAAAAAATAACATATTGGATGCACTAGAGTGGCTAAAAACCCTAATTGGATTAGAATAAGCCTAGGGAGGACGAAATTGACCTAAATATTCAACCAATGACACAAAATCACTTATCGGATGCACAAGATTGGTTAAAAAACCTATTTGGATTAGAATATGCCTAGGGAGGACGAAAATGACCTAAATGTTCAACCAATGACACAAAATCACTTATTGGATGCACAAGATTGGTTAAAAACCTGGATTAGAATAAGCTTAGCGGGGACGAAAATGACCTAAATGTGCAACCAATGACACAAAATAACATATTGGATGCACTAGAGTGGTTAAAAACCCTAATTGGATTAGAATAAGCCTAGGGAGGACGAAAATGACCTAAATATTCAACCAATGACACAAAATAACTTTTCGGATGCACAAGATTGGTGAAAAACCCTATTTGGATTAGAATAAGCCTAGGGAGGACGAAAGTGACCTAAATGTGCAACCAATGACACAAAATAACATATTGTATGCACAAGATTGGTTAAAAACCCTAATTGGATTAGAATAAGCCTAGGGAGGTCGAAAATGACCTAAATGTTCAACCAATGACACAAAATCACTTATTGGATGCACAAGATTGGTTAAAAACCCCAATTGGATTAGAATAAGCTTAGCAGGGACGAAAATGACCTAAATGTGCAACCAATGACACAAAATAACATATTGGATGCACTAGAGTGGTTAAAAACCCTAATTGGATTAGAATAAGCCTAGGGAGGACGAAAATGACCTAAATATTCAACCAATGACACAAAATAACTTTTCGGATGCACAAGATTAGTTAAAAACCCTATTTGGATTAGAATAAGCCTAGGGAGGACGAAAGTGACCTAAATGTGCAACCAATGACACAAAATAACATATTGTATGCACGAGATTGGTTAAAAACCCCAATTGGATTAGAATAAGCCTAGGGAGGACGAAAATGACCTAAATATTCAACCAATGACACAAAATCACTTATTGGATGCACAAGACTGGTTAAAAACCCTAATTGGATTGGAATAAGCATGGGGATGACGAAAATTACCTAAATGTTCAACCAATGACACAAAATCACTTATTGGATGCACAAGATTGGTTAAAAACCCTAATTGGATTAGAATAAGCTTAGCGGGGACGAAAATGACCTAAATGTGCAACCAATGACTCAAAATAACATATTGGATGCACTAGAGTGGTTAAAAACCCTAATTGGATTAGAATAAGCCTAGGGAGGACGAAAATGACCTAAATATTCAACCAATGACACAAAATAACTTTTCGGATGCCCAAGATTGGTTAAAAACCCTATTTGGATTAGAATAAGCCTAGGGAGGACGAAAGTGACCTAAATGTGCAACCAATGACACAAAATAACATATTGGATGCACAAGATTGGTTAAAAACCCTAATTGGATTAGAATAAGCCTAGGGAGGTCGAAAATGACCTAAATGTTCAACCAATGACACAAAATCACTTATTGGATGCACAAGATTGGTTAAAAACCCTAATTGGATAAGAATAAGCCTAGGGAAGACGAAAATGACCTAAATGTTCAATCAATGACACAAAATTACATATTGGATGCACAAGATTGGTTAAAAACCCCAATTGGATTAGAATAAGCCTAAGGGAACGAAAATAACCTAAATGTTCAACCAATGACACAAAATCACTTATTGGATGCACAAGACTGGTTAAAAACCCTAATTTGATTAGAATAAGCCTAGGAAGGACGAAAATGACCTAAATGTTCAACCTATGACACAAAATAACTTTTCGGATGCACAAGATTGGTTAAAAACCCTATTTGGATTAGAATAAGCCTAGGGAGGACGAAAGTGACCTAAATGTTCAACCAATGACACAAAATCACTTATTGGATGCACAAGATTGGTTAAAAACCCTAATTGGATTGGAATAATCCTAGGGATGACGAAAATGACCTAAATGTTCAACAAATGACACAAACGCACTTATTGGATGCACAAGATTGGTTAAAAACCCTAATTGGATTAGAATAAGCTTCGCGGGGACGAAAATGACCTAAATGTGCAACCAATGACTCAAAATAACATATTGGATGCACTAGAGTGGTTTAAAACCCTAATTGGATTAGAATAAGCCTAGGGAGGACGAAAATGACCTAAATATTCAACCAATGACACAAAATAACTTTTCGGATGCACAAGATTGGTTAAAAACCCTATTTGGATTAGAATAAGCCTAGGGAGGACGAAAGTGACCTAAATGTGCAACCAATGACACAAAATAACATATTGTACGCACAAGATTGGTTAAAAACCCCAAATGGATTAGAATATGCCTAGGGAGGACGAAAATGACCTAAATATTCAACCAATGACACAAAATCACTTATTGGATGCACAAGATTGGTTAAAAAACCTATTTGGATTAGAATAAGCCTAGGGAGGACGAAAATGACCTAAATGTTCAACCAATGACACAAAATCACTTATTGGATGCACAAGATTGGTTAAAAACCCTAATTGGATTAGAATAAGCCTAGCGGGGACGAAAATGACCTAAATGTGCAACCAATGACTCAAAATAACATATTGGATGCACTAGAGTGGTTAAAAACCCTAATTGGATTAGAATAATCATAGGGAGGACGAAAATGACCTAAATATTCAACCAATGACACAAAATAACTTTTCGGATGCACAAGATTGGTTAAAAACCCTATTTGAATTAGAATAAGCCTAGGGAGGACGAAAGTGACCTAAATGTGCAACCAATGACACAAAATAACATATTGTATGCATGAGATTGGTTAAAAACCCCAATTGGATTAGAATAAGCCTAGGGAGGACGAAAATGACCTAAATATTCAACCAATGACACAAAATAACTTTTCGGATGCACAAGATTGGTTAAAAACCCTATTTGGATTAGAATAAGCCTAGGGAGGACGAAAGTGACCTAAATGTGCAACCAATGACACAAAATAACATATTGTATGCACAAGATTGGTTAAAAACCCCAATTGGATTAGAATAAGCCTAAGGAGGACGAAAATGACCTAAATATTCAACCAATGACACAAAATCACTTATTGGATGCACAAGACTGGTTAAAAACCCTAATTGGATTGAAATAAGCATAGGGATGACGAAAATAACCTAAATGTTCAACCAATGACACAAAATCACTTATTGGATGCACAAGATTGGTTAAAAACCCTAATTGGATTGGAATAATCCTAGGGATGACGAAAATGACCTAAATGTTCAACCAATGACACAAACGCAATTATTGGATGCACAAGATTGGTTAAAAACCCTAATTGGATTAGAATAAGCCTAGGGAAGACGAAAATGACCTAAATGTTCAATCAATGACACAAAATAACATATTGGATGCACAAGATTGGTTAAAAACCCCAATTGGATTAGAATAAGCCTAAGGGAACGAAAATAACCTAAATGTTCAACCAATGACACAAAATCACTTATTGGATGCACAAGACTGGTTAAAAACCCTAATTGGATTAGAATAAGCCTAGGAAGAACGAAAATGACCTAAATGTTCAACCTATGACACAAAATAACTTTTCGGATGCACAAGATTGGTTAAAAACCCTATTTGGATTAGAATAAGCCTAGGGAGGACGAAAGTGACCTAAATGTTCAACCAATGACACAAAATCACTTATTGGATGCACAAGATTGGTTAAAAACCCTAATTGGATAAGAATAAGCCTAGGGAAGACGAAAATGACCTAAATGTTCAATCAATGACACAAAATAACATATTGGATGCACAAGATTGGTTAAAAACCCCAATTGGATTAGAATAAGCCTAAGGGAACGAAAATAACCTAAATGTTCAACCAATGACACAAAATCACTTATTGGATGCACAAGACTGGTAAAAAACCCTAATTGGATTAGAATAAGCCTAGGGAGGACGAAAGTGACCTAAATGTTCAACCAATGACACAAAATCACTTATTGGATGCACAAGATTGGTTAAAAACCCTAATTGGATTGGAATAATCCTAGGGATGACGAAAATGACCTAAATGTTCAACCAATGACACAAACGCACTTATTGGATGCACAAGATTGGTTAAAAACCCTAATTGGATTAGAATAAGCTTAGCGGGGACGAATATGACCTAAATGTGCAACCAATGACACAAAATAACATATTGGATGCACTAGAGTGGTTAAAAACCCTAATTGGATTAGAATAAGCCTAGGGAGGACGAAAATGACCTAAATATTCAACCAATGACACAAAATCACTTATCGGATGCACAAGATTGGTTAAAAAACCTATTTGGATTAGAATATGCCTAGGGAGGACGAAAATGACCTAAATGTTCAGCCAATGACACAAAATCACTTATTGGATGCACAAGATTGGTTAAAAACCCTAATTGGATTGGAATAATCCTAGGGATGACGAAAATGACCTAAATGTTCAACCAATGACACAAACGCACTTATTGCATGCACAAGATTGGTTAAAAACCCTAATTGGATTAGAATAAGCTTAGCGGGGACGAAAATGACCTAAATGTGCAACCAATGACTCAAAATAACATATTGGATGCACTAGAGTGGTTAAAAACCCTAATTGGATTAGAATAAGCCTAGGGAGGACGAAAATGACCTAAATATTCAACCAATGACACAAAATAACTTTTCGGATGCCCAAGATTGGTTAAAAACCCTATTTGGATTAGAATAAGCCTAGGGAGGACGAAAGTGACCTAAATGTGCAACCAATGACACAAAATAACATATTGTATGCACAAGATTGGTTAAAAACCCCAATTGGATTAGAATAAGCCTAGGGAGGACGAAAATGACCTAAATATTCAACCAATGACACAAAATCACATATTGGATGCACAATACTGGTTAAAAACCCTAATTGGATTAGAATAAGCCTAGGGAGGACGAAAATGACCTAAATATTCAACCAATGACACAAAATAACTTTTCGGATGCACAAGATTGGTTAAAAACCCTATTTGGATTAGAATAAGCCTAGGGAGGACGAAAGTGACCTAAATGTGCAACCAATGACACAAAATAACATATTGTATGCACAAGATTGGTTAAAAACCCTAATTGGATTAGAATAAGCCTAGGGAGGTCGAAAATGACCTAAATGTTCAACCAATGACACAAAATCACTTATTGGATGCACAAGATTGGTTAAAAACCCTAATTGGATTGGAATAATCCTAGGGATGACGAAAATGACCTAAATGTTCAACAAATGACACAAACGCACTTATTGGATGCACAAGATTGGTTAAAAACCCTAATTGGATTAGAATAAGCTTCGCGGGGACGAAAATGACCTAAATGTGCAACCAATGACTCAAAATAACATATTGGATGCACTAGAGTGGTTTAAAACCCTAATTGGATTAGAATAAGCCTAGGGAGGACGAAAATGACCTAAATATTCAACCAATGACACAAAATAACTTATCGGATGCACAAGATTGGTTAAAAACCCTATTTGGATTAGAATAAGCCTAGGGAGGACGAAAGTGACCTAAATGTGCAACCAATGACACAAAATAACATATTGTATGCACAAGATTGGTTAAAAACCCTAATTGGATTAGAATAAGCCTAGGGAGGTCGAAAATGACCTAAATGTTCAACCAATGACACAAAATCACTTATTGGATGCACAAGATTGGTTAAAAACCCTAATTGGATAAGAATAAGCCTAGGGAAGACGAAAATGACCTAAATGTTCAATCAATGATACAAAATAACATATTGGATGCACAAGATTGGTTAAAAACCCCAATTGGATTAGAATAAGCCTAAGGGAACAAAAATAACCTAAATGTTCAACCAATGACACAAAATCACTTATTGGATGCACAAGACTGGTTAAAAACCCTAATTGGATTAGAATAAGCCTAGGGAGGACGAAAATGACCTAAATGTTCAACCAATGACACAAAATCACAAATTGGATGCACAATACTGGTTAAAAACCCTAATTGGATTAGCATAAGCCTAGGGATGACGAAAATGACCTAAATGTTCAACCAATGACAAAAAATAACATATTGGATGCACTAGAGTGGCTAAAAACCCTAATTGGATTAGAATAAGCCTAGGGAGGACGAAATTGACCTAAATATTCAACCAATGACACAAAATCACTTATCGGATGCACAAGATTGGTTAAAAAACCTATTTGGATTAGAATATGCCTAGGGAGGACGAAAATGACCTAAATGTTCAACCAATGACACAAAATCACTTATTGGATGCACAAGATTGGTTAAAAACCTGGATTAGAATAAGCTTAGCGGGGACGAAAATGACCTAAATGTGCAACCAATGACACAAAATAACATATTGGATGCACTAGAGTGGTTAAAAACCCTAATTGGATTAGAATAAGCCTAGGGAGGACGAAAATGACCTAAATATTCAACCAATGACACAAAATAACTTTTCGGATGCACAAGATTGGTTAAAAACCCTATTTGGATTAGAATAAGCCTAGGGAGAACAAAAGTGACCTAAATGTGCAACCAATGACACAAAATAACATATTGTATGCACAAGATTGGTTAAAAACCCCAATTGGATAAGAATAAGCCTAGGGAGGACGAAAGTGACCTAAATGTCCAACCAATGACACAAAATAACATATTGGATGCACAAGATTGGTTAAAAACCCCAATTGGATTAGAATAAGCCTAAGGGAACGAAAATAACCTAAATGTTCAACCAATGACACAAAATCACTTATTGGATGCACAAGACTGGTTAAAAACCCTAATTGGATTAGAATAAGCCTAGGGAGGACGAAAATGACCTAAATGTTCAACCAATGACACAAAATCACATATTGGATGCACAATACTGGTTAAAAACCCTAATTGGATTAGCATAAGCCTAGGGATGACGAAAATGACCTAAATGTTCAACCAATGACACAAAATAACATATTGGATGCACTAGAGTGGCTAAAAACCCTAATTGGATTAGAATAAGCCTAGGGAGGACGAAATTGACCTAAATATTCAACCAATGACACAAAATCACTTATCGGATGCACAAGATTGGTTAAAAAACCTATTTGGATTAGAATATGCCTAGGGAGGACGAAAATGACCTAAATGTTCAACCAATGACACAAAATAACATATTGTATGCACAAGATTGGTTAAAAACCCTAATTGGATTAGAATAAGCCTAGGGTGGTCGAAAATGACCTAAATGTTCAACCAATGACACAAAATCACTTATTGGATGCACAAGATTGGTTAAAAACCCTAATTGGATTAGAATAAGCTTAGCGGGGACGAAAATGACCTAAATGTGCAACCAATGACACAAAATAACATATTGGATGCACTAGAGTGGTTAAAAACCCTAATTGGATTAGAATAAGCCTAGGGAGGACGAAAATGACCTAAATATTCAACCAATGACACAAAATAACTTTTCGGATGCACAAGATTGGTTAAAAACCCTATTTGGATTAGAATAAGGCTAGGGAGGACGAAAGTGACCAAAATGTGCAACCAATGACACAAAATAACATATTGTATGCACAAGATTGGTTAAAAACCCTAATTGGATTAGAATAAGCCTAGGGAGGTCGAAAATGACCTAAATGTTCAACCAATGACACAAAATCACTTATTGGATGCACAAGATTGGTTAAAAACCCTAATTGGATAAGAATAAGCCTAGGGAAGACGAAAATGACCTAAAAGTTCAATCAATGACACAAAATTACATATTGGATGCACAAGATTGGTTAAAAACCCCAATTGGATTAGAATAAGCCTAAGGGAACAAAAATAACCTAAATGTTCAACCAATGACACAAAATCACTAATTGGATGCACAAGACTGGTTAAAAACCCTAATTGGATTAGAATAAGCCTAGGGAGGACGAAAATGACCTAAATGTTCAACCAATGACACAAAATCACATATTGGATGCACAATACTGGTTAAAAACCCTAATTGGATTAGCATAAGTCTAGGGATGACGAAAATGACCTAAATGTTCAACCAATGACACAAAATAACATATTGGATGCACTAGAGTGGCTAAAAACCCTAATTGGATTAGAATAAGCATAGGGAGGACGAAATTGACCTAAATATTCAACCAATGACACAAAATCACTTATCGGATGCACAAGATTGGTTAAAAAACCTATTTGGATTAGAATATGCCTAGGGAGGACGAAAATGACCTAAATGTTCAACCAATGACACAAAATCACTTATTGGATGCACAAGATTGGTTAAAAACCCTAATTGGATTAGAATAAGCTTAGCGGGGACGAAAATGACCTAAATGTGCAACCAATGACACAAAATAACATATTGGATGCACTAGAGTGGTTAAAAACCCTAATTGGATTAGAATAAGCCTAGGGAGGACGAAAATGACCTAAATATTCAACCAATGACACAAAATAACTTTTCGGATGCACAAGATTGGTTAAAAACCCTATTTGGATTAGAATAAGCCTAGGGAGAACAAAAGTGACCTAAATGTGCAACCAATGACACAAAATAACATATTGTATGCACAAGATTGGTTAAAAACCCCAATTGGATAAGAATAAGCCTAGGGAGGACGAAAGTGACCTAAATGTCCAACCAATGACACAAAATAACATATTGGATGCACAAGATTGGTTAAAAACCCCAATTGGATTAGAATAAGCCTAAGGGAACGAAAATAACCTAAATGTTCAACCAATGACACAAAATCACATATTGGATGCACAATACTGGTTAAAAACCCTAATTGGATTAGCATAAGCCTAGGGAGGACGAAAATGACCTAAATATTCAACCAATGACACAAAATAACTTATCGGATGCACAAGATTGGTTAAAAACCCTATTTGGATTAGAATAAGCCTAGGGAGGACGAAAGTGACCTAAATGTGCAACCAATGACACAAAATAACATATTGTATGCACAAGATTGGTTAAAAACCCCAAATGGATTAGAATAAGCCTAGGGAAGACGAAAATGACCTAAATATTCAACCAATGACACAAAATCACTTATCGGATGCACAAGATTGGTTAAAAAACCTATTTGGATTAGAATAAGCCTAGGGAGGACGAAAATGACCTAAATGTTCAACCAATGACACAAAATCACTTATTGGATGCACAAGATTGGTTAAAAACCCTAATTGGATTAGAATAAGCCTAGCGGGGACTTAAATGACCTAAATGTGCAACCAATAAAACAAAATAACATATTGGATGCACTAGAGTGGTTAAAAACCCTAATTGGATTAGAATAATCATAGGGAGGACGAAAATGACCTAAATATTCAACCAATGACACAAAATAACTTTTCGGATGCACAAGATTGGTTAAAAACCCTATTTGGATTAGAATAAGCCTAGGGAGGACGAAAGTGACCTAAATGTGCAACCAATGACACAAAATAACATATTGTATGCACGAGATTGGTTAAAAATCCCAATTGGATTAGAATAAGCCTAGGGAGGACGAAAATGACCTAAATATTCAACCAATGACACAAAATCACATATTGGATGCACAATACTGGTTAAAAACCCTAATTGGATTAGCATAAGCCTAGGGAGGACGAAAATGACCTAAATATTCAACCAATGACACAAAATAACTTTTCGGATGCACAAGATTGGATAAAAACCCTATTTGGATTAGAATAAGCCTAGGGAGGACGAAAGTGACCTAAATGTGCAACCAATGACACAAAATAACATATTGTATGCACAAGATTGGTTAAAAACCCCAAATGGATTAGAATATGCCTTGGGAGGACGAAAATGACCTAAATATTCAACCAATGACATAAAATCACTTACCGGATGCACAAGATTGGTTAAAAAACCTATTTGGATTAGAATAAGCCTAGGGAGGACGAAAATGACCTAAATGTTCAACCAATGACACAAAATCACTTATTGGATGCACAAGATTGGTTAAAAACCCTAATTGGATTAGAATAAGCCTAGCGGGGACGAAAATGACCTAAATGTGCAACCAATGACTCAAAATAACATATTGGATGCACTAGAGTGGTTAAAAACCCTAATTGGATTAGAATAATCATAGGGAGGACGAAAATGACCTAAATATTCAACCAATGACACAAAATAACTTTTCGGATGCACAAGATTGGTTAAAAACCCTATTTGAATTAGAATAAGCCTAGGGAGGACGAAAGTGACCTAAATGTGCAACCAATGACACAAAATAACATATTGTATGCATGAGATTGGTTAAAAACCCCAATTGGATTAGAATAAGCCTAGGGAGGACGAAAATGACCTAAATATTCAACCAATGACACAAAATAACTTTTCGGATGCACAAGATTGGTTAAAAACCCTATTTGGATTAGAATAAGCCTAGGGAGGACGAAAGTGACCTAAATGTGCAACCAATGACACAAAATAACATATTGTATGCACAAGATTGGTTAAAAACCCCAAATGGATTAGAATAAGCCTAGGGAGGACGAAAATGACCTAAATATTCAACCAATGACACAAAATCACATATTGGATGCACAATACTGGTTAAAAACCCTAATCGGATTAGCATAAGCCTAGGGAGGACGAAAATGACCTAAATATTCAACCAATGACACAAAATAACTTTTCGGATGCACAAGATTGGTTAAAAACCCTATTTGGATTAGAATAAGCCTAGGGAGGACGAAAGTGACCTAAATGTTCAACCAATGACACAAAATCACTTATTGGATGCACAAGATTGGTTAAAAACCCTAATTGGATTGGAATAATCCTAGGGATGACGAAAATGACCTAAATGTTCAACCAATGACACAAACGCACTTATTGGATGCACAAGATTGGTTAAAAACCCTAATTGGATTAGAATAAGCTTAGCGGGGACGAATATGACCTAAATGTGCAACCAATGACACAAAATAACATATTGGATGCACTAGAGTGGTTAAAAACCCTAATTGGATTAGAATAAGCCTAGGGAGGACGAAAATGACCTAAATATTCAACCAATGACACAAAATAACTTTTCGGATGCCCAAGATTGGTTAAAAACCCTATTTGGATTAGAATAAGCCTAGGGAGGACGAAAGTGACCTAAATGTGCAACCAATGACACAAAATAACATATTGTATGCACGAGATTGGTTAAAAACCCCAATTGGATTAGAATAAGCCTAGGGAGGACGAAAATGACCTAAATATTCAACCAATGACACAAAATCACTTATTGGATGCACAAGACTGGTTAAAAACCCTAATTGGATTGGAATAAGCCTAGGGAGGACGAAAGTGACCTAAATGTGCAACCAATGACACAAAATAACATATTGTATGCACGAGATTGGTTAACAACCCCAATTGGATTAGAATAAGCCTAGGGAGGACGAAAATGACCTAAATATTCAACCAATGACACAAAATCACTTATTGGATGCACAAGACTGGTTAAAAACCCTAATTGGATTGGAATAAGCATGGGGATGACGAAAATTACCTAAATGTTCAACCAATGACACAAAATCACTTATTGGATGCACAAGATTGGTTAAAAACCCTAATTGGATTAGAATAAGCTTAGCGGGGACGAAAATGACCTAAATGTGCAACCAATGACTCAAAATAACATATTGGATGCACTAGAGTGGTTAAAAACCCTAATTGGATTAGAATAAGCCTAGGGAGGACGAAAATGACCTAAATATTCAACCAATGACACAAAATAACTTTTCGGATGCCCAAGATTGGTTAAAAACCCTATTTGGATTAGAATAAGCCTAGGGAGGACGAATGTGACCTAAATGTGCAACCAATGACACAAAATAACATATTGTATGCACAAGATTGGTTAAAAACCCTAATTGGATTAGAATAAGCCTAGGGAGGTCGAAAATGACCTAAATGTTCAACCAATGACACAAAATCACTTATTGGATGCACAAGATTGGTTAAAAACCCTAATTGGATAAGAATAAGCCTAGGGAAGACGAAAATGACCTAAATGTTCAATCAATGACACAAAATTACATATTGGATGCACAAGATTGGTTAAAAACCCCAATTGGATTAGAATAAGCCTAAGGGAACGAAAATAACCTAAATGTTCAACCAATGACACAAAATCACTTATTGGATGCACAAGACTGGTTAAAAACCCTAATTTGATTAGAATAAGCCTAGGAAGGACGAAAATGACCTAAATGTTCAACCTATGACACAAAATAACTTTTCGGATGCACAAGATTGGTTAAAAACCCTATTTGGATTAGAATAAGCCTAGGGAGGACGAAAGTGACCTAAATGTTCAACCAATGACACAAAATCACTTATTGGATGCACAAGATTGGTTAAAAACCCTAATTGGATTGGAATAATCCTAGGGATGACGAAAATGACCTAAATGTTCAACAAATGACACAAACGCACTTATTGGATGCACAAGATTGGTTAAAAACCCTAATTGGATTAGAATAAGCTTCGCGGGGACGAAAATGACCTAAATGTGCAACCAATGACTCAAAATAACATATTGGATGCACTAGAGTGGTTTAAAACCCTAATTGGATTAGAATAAGCCTAGGGAGGACGAAAATGACCTAAATGTTCAACCAATGACACAAAATAACTTTTCGGATGCACAAGATTGGTTAAAAACCCTATTTGGATTAGAATAAGCCTAGGGAGGACGAAAGTGACCTAAATGTGCAACCAATGACACAAAATAACATATTGTATGCACAAGATTGGTTAAAAACCCTAATTGGATTAGAATAAGCCTAGGGAGGTCGAAAATGACCTAAATGTTCAACCAATGACACAAAATCACTTATTGGATGCACAAGATTGGTTAAAAACCCTAACTGGATAAGAATAAGCCTAGGGAAGACGAAAATGACCTAAATGTTCAATCAATGACACAAAATAACATATTGGATGCACAAGATTGGTTAAAAACCCCAATTGGATTAGAATAAGCCTAAGGGAACGAAAATAACCTAAATGTTCAACCAATGACACAAAATCACTTATTGGATGCACAAGACTGGTTAAAAACCCTAATTGGATTAGAATAAGCCTAGGAAGAACGAAAATGACCTAAATGTTCAACCTATGACACAAAATAACTTTTCGGATGCACAAGATTGGTTAAAAACCCTAATTGGATTAGAATAAGCCTAGGGAGGACGAAAATGACCTAAATGTTCAACCAATGACACAAAATCACTTATTGGATGCACAAGATTGGTTAAAAACCCTAATTGGATAAGAATAAGCCTAGGGAAGACGAAAATGACCTAAATGTTCAATCAATGACACAAAATAACATATTGGATGCACAAGATTGGTTAAAAACCCCAATTGGATTAGAATAAGCCTAAGGGAACAAAAATAACCTAAATGTTCAACCAATGACACAAAATCACTTATTGGATGCACAAGACTGGTTAAAAACCCTAATTGGATTAGAATAAGCCTAGGGAGGACGAAAATGACCTAAATGTTCAACCAATGACATAAAATCACATATTGGATGCACAATACTGGTTAAAAACCCTAATTGGATTAGCATAAGCCTAGGGATGACGAAAATGACCTAAATGTTCAACCAATGACACAAAATAACATATTGGATGCACTAGAGTGGCTAAAAACCCTAATTGGATTAGAATAAGCCTAGGGAGGACGAAATTGACCTAAATATTCAACCAATGACACAAAATCACTTATCGGATGCACAAGATTGGTTAAAAAACCTATTTGGATTAGAATATGCCTAGGGAGGACGAAAATGACCTAAATGTTCAACCAATGACACAAAATAACATATTGTATGCACAAGATTGGTTAAAAACCCTAATTGGATTAGAATAAGCCTAGGGTGGTCGAAAATGACCTAAATGTTCAACCAATGACACAAAATCACTTATTGGATGCACAAGATTGGTTAAAAACCCTAATTGGATTAGAATAAGCTTAGCGGGGACGAAAATGACCTAAATGTGCAACCAATGACACAAAATAACATATTGGATGCACTAGAGTGGTTAAAAGCCCTAATTGGATTAGAATAAGCCTAGGGAGGACGAAAATGACTTAAATATTCAACCAATGACACAAAATAACTTTTCGGATGCACAAGATTGGTTAAAAACCCTATTTGGATTAGAATAAGCCTAGGGAGGACGAAAGTGACCTAAATGTTCAACCAATGACACAAAATCACTTATTGGATGCACAAGATTGGTTAAAAACCCTAATTGGATTGGAATAATCCTAGGGATGACGAAAATGACCTAAATGTTCAACCAATGACACAAACGCACTTATTGGATGCACAAGATTGGTTAAAAACCCTAATTGGATTAGAATAAGCTTAGCGGGGACGAAAATGACCTAAATGTGCAACCAATGACTCAAAATAACATATTGGATGCACTAGAGTGGTTTAAAACCCTAATTGGATTAGAATAAGCCTAGGGAGGACGAAAATGACCTAAATATTCAACCAATGACACAAAATAACTTTTCGGATGCACAAGATTGGTTAAAAACCCAATTTGGATTAGAATAAGCCTAGGGAGGACGAAAGTGACCTAAATGTGCAACCAATGACACAAAATAACATATTGTATGCACAAGATTGGTTAAAAACCCTAATTGGATTAGAATAAGCCTAGGGAAGACGAAAATGACCTAAATGTTCAATCAATGACACAAAATAACATATTGGATGCACAAGATTGGTTAAAAACCCCAATTGGATTAGAATAAGCCTAAGGGAACAAAAATAACCTAAATGTTCAACCAATGACACAAAATCACTTATTGGATGCACAAGATTGGTTAAAAACCCTAATTGGATTAGAATAAGCCTAGGGAAGACGAAAATGACCTAAATGTTCAATCAATGACACAAAATAACATATGGGATGCACAAGATTGGTTAAAAACCCCAATTGGATTAGAATAAGCCTAAGGGAACAAAAATAACCTAAATGTGCAACCAATGACACAAAATAACATATTGTATGCACAAGATTGGTTAAAAACCCTAATTGGATTAGAATAAGCCTAGGGAGGTCGAAAATGACCTAAATGTTCAACCAATGACACAAAATCACTTATTGGATGCACAAGATTGGTTAAAAATCCTAATTGGATAAGAATAAGCCTAGGGAAGACGAAAATGACCTAAATGTTCAATCAATGACACAAAATAACATATTGGATGCACAAGATTGGTTAAAAACCCCAATTGGATTAGAATAAGCCTAAGGGAACAAAAATAACCTAAATGTTCAACCAATGACACAAAATCACTTATTGGATGCACAAGACTGGTTAAAAACCCTAATTGGATTAGAATAAGGCTAGGGAGGACGAAAATGACCTAAATGTTCAACCAATGACACAAAATCACATATTGGATGCACAATACTGGTTAAAAACCCTAATTGGATTAGCATAAGCCTAGGGATGATGAAAATGACCTAAATGTTCAACCAATGACACAAAATAACATATTGGATTCACTAGAGTGGCTAATAACCCTAATTGGATTAGAATAAGCCTAGGGAGGACGAAAATGACCTAAATATTCAACCAATGACACAAAATCACTTATCGGATGCACAAGATTGGTTAAAAAACCTATTTGGATTAGAATAAGCCTAGGGAGGACGAAAATGACCTAAATGTTCAACCAATGACACAAAATCACTTATTGGATGCACAAGATTGGTTAAAAACCCTAATTGGATTAGAATAAGCCTACCGGGGACGAAAATGACCTAAATGTGCAACCAATGACACAAAATAACATATTGGATGCACTAGAGTGGTTAAAAACCCTAATTGGATTAGAATAATCATATGGAGGACGAAAATGACCTAAATATTCAACCAATGACACAAAATAACTTTTCGGATGCACAAGATTGGTTAAAAACCCTATTTGGATTAGAATAAGCCTAGGGAGGACGAAAGTGACCTAAATGTGCAACCAATGACACAAAATAACATATTGTATGCACAAGATTGGTTAAAAACCCTAATTGGATTAGAATAAGCCTAGGGAGGTCGAAAATGACCTAAATGTTCAACCAATGACACAAAATCACTTATTGGATGCACAAGATTGGTTAAAAACCCTAATTGGATTGGAATAATCCTAGGGATGACGAAAATGACCTAAATGTTCAACAAATGACACAAACGCACTTATTGGATGCACAAGATTGGTTAAAAACCCTAATTGGATTAGAATAAGCTTCGCGGGGACGAAAATGACCTAAATGTGCAACCAATGACTCAAAATAACATATTGGATGCACTAGAGTGGTTTAAAACCCTAATTGGATTAGAATAAGCCTAGGGAGGACGAAAATGACCTAAATATTCAACCAATGACACAAAATAACTTATCGGATGCACAAGATTGGTTAAAAACCCTATTTGGATTAGAATAAGCCTAGGGAGGACGAAAGTGACCTAAATGTGCAACCAATGACACAAAATAACATATTGTATGCACAAGATTGGTTAAAAACCCTAATTGGATTAGAATAAGCCTAGGGAGGTCGAAAATGACCTAAATGTTCAACCAACGACACAAAATCACTTATTGGATGCACAAGATTGGTTAAAAACCGTAATTGGATTAGAATAAGCCTAGGGAAGACGAAAATGACCTAAATGTTCAATCAATGACACAAAATAACATATTGGATCCACAAGATTGGTTAAAAACCCCAATTGGATTACAATAAGCCTAAGGGAACGAAAATAACCTAAATGTTCAACCAATGACACAAAATCACTTATTGGATGCACAAGACTAGTTAAAAACCCTAATTGGATTAAAATAAGCCTAGGGAGGACGAAAATGACCTAAATGTTCAACCAAAGACACAAAATCACATATTGGATGCACAATACTGGTTAAAAACCCTAATTGGATTAGCATAAGCCTAGGGATGACGAAAATGACCTAAATGTTCAACCAATGACACAAAATAATATATTGGATGCACTAGAGTGGCTAAAAACCCTAATTGGATTAGAATAAGCCTAGGGAGGACGAAAATGACCTAAATATTCAACCAATGACACAAAATCACTTATCGGATGCACAAGATTGGTTAAAAAACCTATTTGGATTAGAATAAGCCAAGGGAGGACGAAAATGACCTAAATGTTCAACCAATGACACAAAATCACTTATTGGATGCACAAGATTGGTTAAAAACCCTAATTGGATTAGAATAAGCTTAGCGGGGACGAATATGACCTAAATTTGCAACCAATGACACAAAATAACATATTGGATGCACTAGAGTGGTTAAAAACCCTAATTGGATTAGAATAAGCCTAGGGAGGACGAAAATGACCTTAATATTCAACCAATGACACAAAATAACTTTTCGGATGCACAAGATTGGTTAAAAACCCTATTTGGATTAGAATAAGCCTAGGGAGGACGAAAGTGACCTAAATGTTCAACCAATGACACAAAATCACTTATTGGATGCACAAGATTGGTTAAAAACCCTAATTGGATTGGAATAATCCTAGGGATGACGAAAATGACCTAAATGTTCAACCAATGACACAAACGCACTTATTGGATGCACAAGATTGGTTAAAAACCCTAATTGGATTAGAATAAGCTTAGCGGGGACGAATATGACCTAAATGTGCAACCAATGACACAAAATAACATATTGGATGCACTAGAGTGGTTAAAAACCCTAATTGGATTAGAATAAGCCTAGGGAGGACGAAAATGACCTAAATATTCAACCAATGACACAAAATAACTTTTCGGATGCACAAGATTGGTGAAAAACCCTATTTGGATTAGAATAAGCCTAGGGAGGACGAAAGTGACCTAAATGTGCAACCAATGACACAAAATAACATATTGTATGCACAAGATTGGTTAAAAACCCTAATTGGATTAGAATAAGCCTAGGGAGGTCGAAAATGACCTAAATGTTCAACCAATGACACAAAATCACTTATTGGATGCACAAGATTGGTTAAAAACCCCAATTGGATTAGAATAAGCTTAGCAGGGACGAAAATGACCTAAATGTGCAACCAATGACACAAAATAACATATTGGATGCACTAGAGTGGTTAAAAACCCTAATTGGATTAGAATAAGCCTAGGGAGGACGAAAATGACCTAAATATTCAACCAATGACACAAAATAACTTTTCGGATGCACAAGATTGGTTAAAAACCCTATTTGGATTGGAATAAGCCTAGGGAGGACGAATGTGACCTAAATATTCAACCAATGACACAAAATCACTTATTGGATGCACAAGACTGGTTAAAAACCCTAATTGGATTAGAATAAGCCTAAGGAGGACGAAAATGACCTAAATGTTCAACCAATGACACAAAATCACATATTGGATGCACAATACTGGTTAAAAACCCTAATTGGATTAGCATAAGCCTAGGGAGGACGAAAATGACCTAAATGTTCAACCAATGACACAAAATCACATATTGGATGCACAATACTGGTTAAAAACCCTAATTGGATTAGCATAAGCCTAGGGATGACGAAAATGACCTAAATGTTCAACCAATGACACAAAATAACATATTGGATGCACTAGAGTGGCTAAAAACCCTAATTGGATTAGAATAAGCCTAGGGAGGACGAAATTGACCTAAATATTCAACCAATGACACAAAATCACTTATCGGATGCACAAGATTGGTTAAAAAACCTATTTGGATTAGAATATGCCTAGGGAGGACGAAAATGACCTAAATGTTCAACCAATGACACAAAATAACATATTGTATGCACAAGATTGGTTAAAAACCCTAATTGGATTAGAATAAGCCTAGGGTGGTCGAAAATGACCTAAATGTTCAACCAATGACACAAAATCACTTATTGGATGCACAAGATTGGTTAAAAACCCTAATTGGATTAGAATAAGCTTAGCGGGGACGAAAATGACCTAAATGTGCAACCAATGACACAAAATAACATATTGGATGCACTAGAGTGGTTAAAAACCCTAATTGGATTAGAATAAGCCTAGGGAGGACGAAAATGACCTAAATATTCAACCAATGACACAAAATAACTTTTCGGATGCACAAGATTGGTTAAAAACCCTATTTGGATTAGAATAAGGCTAGGGAGGACGAAAGTGACCAAAATGTGCAACCAATGACACAAAATAACATATTGTATGCACAAGATTGGTTAAAAACCCTAATTGGATTAGAATAAGCCTAGGGAGGTCGAAAATGACCTAAATGTTCAACCAATGACACAAAATCACTTATTGGATGCACAAGATTGGTTAAAAACCCTAATTGGATAAGAATAAGCCTAGGGAAGACGAAAATGACCTAAATGTTCAATCAATGACACAAAATTACATATTGGATGCACAAGATTGGTTAAAAACCCCAATTGGATTAGAATAAGCCTAAGGGAACGAAAATAACCTAAATGTTCAACCAATGACACAAAATCACTTATTGGATGCACAAGACTGGTTAAAAACCCTAATTTGATTAGAATAAGCCTAGGAAGGACGAAAATGACCTAAATGTTCAACCTATGACACAAAATAACTTTTCGGATGCACAAGATTGGTTAAAAACCCTATTTGGATTAGAATAAGCCTAGGGAGGACGAAAGTGACCTAAATGTTCAACCAATGACACAAAATCACTTATTGGATGCACAAGATTGGTTAAAAACCCTAATTGGATTGGAATAATCCTAGGGATGACGAAAATGACCTAAATGTTCAACAAATGACACAAACGCACTTATTGGATGCACAAGATTGGTTAAAAACCCTAATTGGATTAGAATAAGCTTCGCGGGGACGAAAATGACCTAAATGTGCAACCAATGACTCAAAATAACATATTGGATGCACAAGAGTGGTTTAAAACCCTAATTGGATTAGAATAAGCCTAGGGAGGACGAAAATGACCTAAATATTCAACCAATGACACAAAATAACTTTTCGGATGCACAAGATTGGTTAAAAACCCTATTTGGATTAGAATAAGCCTAGGGAGGACGAAAGTGACCTAAATGTGCAACCAATGACACAAAATAACATATTGTATGCACAAGATTGGTTAAAAACCCTAATTGGATTAGAATAAGCCTAGGGAGGACGAAAATGACCTAAATGTTCAACCAATGACACAAAATCACTTATTGGATGCACAAGATTGGTTAAAAACCCTAATTGGATTGGAATAATCCTAGGGATGACGAAAATGACCTAAATGTTCAACCAATGACACAAACGCAATTATTGGATGCACAAGATTGGTTAAAAACCCTAATTGGATTAGAATAAGCCTAGGGAAGACGAAAATGACCTAAATGTTCAATCAATGACACAAAATAACATATTGGATGCACAAGATTGGTTAAAAACCCCAATTGGATTAGAATAAGCCTAAGGGAACGAAAATAACCTAAATGTTCAACCAATGACACAAAATCACTTATTGGATGCACAAGACTGGTTAAAAACCCTAATTGGATTAGAATAAGCCTAGGGAGGACGAAAATAACCTAAATGTTCAACCAATGACACAAAATCACATATTGGATGCACAATACTGGTTAAAAACCCTAATTGGATTGAAATAAGCATAGGGATGACGAAAGTAACCTAAATGTTCAACCAATGACACAAAATCACTTATTGGATGCACAAGATTGGTTAAAAACCCTAATTGGATTGGAATAATCCTAGGGATGACGAAAATGACCTAAATGTTCAACCAATGACACAAACGCACTTATTGGATGCACAAGATTGGTTAAAAACCCTAATTGGATTAGAATAAGCCAAGGGAAGACGAAAATGACCTAAATGTTCAATCAATGACACAAAATAACATATTGGATGCACAAGATTGGTTAAAAACCCCAATTGGATTAGAATAAGCCTAAGGGAACGAAAATAACCTAAATGTTCAACCAATGACACAAAATCACTTATTGGATGCACAAGACTGGTAAAAAACCCTAATTGGATTAGAATAAGCCTAGGGAGGACGAAAGTGACCTAAATGTTCAACCAATGACACAAAATCACTTATTGGATGCACAAGATTGGTTAAAAACCCTAATTGGATTGGAATAATCCTAGGGATGACGAAAATGACCTAAATGTTCAACCAATGACACAAACGCACTTATTGGATGCACAAGATTGGTTAAAAACCCTAATTGGATTAGAATAAGCTTAGCGGGGACGAATATGACCTAAATGTGCAACCAATGACACAAAATAACATATTTAATGCACTAGAGTGGTGAAAAACCCTAATTGGATTAGAATAAGCTTAGGGAGGACGAAAATGATCTAAATATTCAACCAATGACACAAAATAACTTTTCGGATGCACAAGATTGGTTAAAAACCCTATTTGGAATAGAATAAGCCTAGGGAGGACGAAAGTGACCTAAATGTGCAACCAATGACACAAAATAACATATTGTATGCACAAGATTGGTTAAAAACCCTAATTGGATTAGAATAAGCCTAGGGAGGTCGAAAATGACCTAAATGTTCAACCAACGACACAAAATCACTTATTGGATGCACAAGATTGGTTAAAAACCGTAATTGGATTAGAATAAGCCTAGGGAAGACGAAAATGACCTAAATGTTCAATCAATGACACAAAATAACATATTGGATCCACAAGATTGGTTAAAAACCCCAATTGGATTACAATAAGCCTAAGGGAACGAAAATAACCTAAATGTTCAACCAATGACACAAAATCACTTATTGGATGCACAAGACTAGTTAAAAACCCTAATTGGATTAAAATAAGCCTAGGGAGGACGAAAATGACCTAAATGTTCAACCAATGACACAAAATCACATATTGGATGCACAATACTGGTTAAAAACCCTAATTGGATTAGCATAAGCCTAGGGATGACGAAAATGACCTAAATGTTCAACCAATGACACAAAATAACATATTGGATGCACTAGATTGGTTAAAAACCCTATTTGGATTAGAATAAGCCTAGGGAGGACGAAAGTGACCTAAATGTTCAACCAATGACACAAAATCACTTATTGGATGCACAAGATTGGTTAAAAACCCTAATTGGATTGGAATAATCCTAGGGATGACGAAAATGACCTAAATGTTCAACCAATGACACAAACGCACTTATTGGATGCACAAGATTGGTTAAAAACCCTAATTGGATTAGAATAAGCTTAGCGGGGACGAATATGACCTAAATGTGCAACCAATGACACAAAATAACATATTGGATGCACTAGAGTGGTTAAAAACCCTAATTGGATTAGAATAAGCTTAGGGAGGACGAAAATGATCTAAATATTCAACCAATGACACAAAATAACTTTTCGGATGCACAAGATTGGTTAAAAACCCTATTTGGATTAGAATAAGCCTAGGGAGGACGAAAGTGACCTAAATGTGCAACCAATGACACAAAATAACATATTGTATGCATAAGATTGGTTAAAAACCCCAATTGGATTAGAATAAGCCTAGGGAGGACGAAAATGACCTAAATATTCAACCAATGACACAAAATCACTTATTGGATGCACAAGACTGGTTAAAAACCCTAATTGGATTGAAATAAGCATAGGGATGACGAAAATAACCTAAATGTTCAACCAATGACACAAAATCACTTATTGGATGCACAAGATTGGTTAAAAACCCTAATTGGATTGGAATAATCCTAGGGATGACGAAAATGACCTAAATGTTCAACCAATGACACAAACGCAATTATTGGATGCACAAGATTGGTTAAAAACCCTAATTGGATTAGAATAAGCCTAGGGAAGACGAAAATGACCTAAATGTTCAATCAATGACACAAAATAACATATTGGATGCACAAGATTGGTTAAAAACCCCAATTGGATTAGAATAAGCCTAAGGGAACGAAAATAACCTAAATGTTCAACCAATGACACAAAATCACTTATTGGATGCACAAGACTGGTTAAAAACCCTAATTGGATTAGAATAAGCCTAGGAAGGACGAAAATGACCTAAATGTTCAACCTATGACACAAAATAACTTTTCGGATGCACAAGATTGGTTAAAAACCCTATTTGGATTAGAATAAGCCTAGGGAGGACGAAAGTGACCTAAATGTTCAACCAATGACACAAAATCACTTATTGGATGCACAAGATTGGTTAAAAACCCTAATTGGATTGGAATAATCCTAGGGAGGACGAAAATGACCTAAATGTTCAACAAATGACACAAACGCACTTATTGGATGCACAAGATTGGTTAAAAACCCTAATTGGATTAGAATAAGCTTCGCGGGGACGAAAATGACCTAAATGTGCAACCAATGACTCAAAATAACATATTGGATGCACTAGAGTGGTTTAAAACCCTAATTGGATTAGAATAAGCCTAGGGAGGACGAAAATGACCTAAATATTCAACCAATGACACAAAATAACTTATCGGATGCACAAGATTGGTTAAAAACCCTAATTGGATTAGAATAAGCCTAGGGAGGACGAAAGTGACCTAAATGTGCAACCAATGACACAAAATAACATATTGTATGCACAAGATTGGTTAAAAACCCTAATTGGATTAGAATAAGCCTAGGGAGGTCGAAAATGACCTAAATGTTCAACCAATGACACAAAATCACTTATTGGATGCACAAGATTGGTTAAAAACCCTAATTGGATAAGAATAAGCCTAGGGAAGACGAAAATGACCTAAATGTTCAATCAATGACACAAAATTACATATTGGATGCACAAGATTGGTTAAAAACCCCAATTGGATTAGAATAAGCCTAAGGGAACGAAAATAACCTAAATGTTCAACCAATGACACAAAATCACTTATTGGATGCACAAGACTGGTTAAAAACCCTAATTGGATTAGAATAAGCCTAAAGAGGACGAAAATGACCTAAATGTTCAACCAATGAAACAAAATCACATATTGGATGCACAATACTGGTTAAAAACCCTAATTGGATTAGCATAAGCCTAGGGATGATGAAAATGACCTAAATGTTCAACCAATGACACAAAATAACATATTGGATTCACTAGAGTGGCTAAAAACCCTAATTGGATTAGAATAAGCCTAGGGAGGACGAAAATGACCTAAATATTCAACCAATGACACAAAATCACTTATCGTATGCACAAGATTGGTTAAAAAACCTATTTGGATTAGAATAAGCCTAGGGAGGACGAAAATGACCTAAATGTTCAACCAATGACACAAAATAACATATTGTATGCACAAGATTGGTTAAAAACCCTAATTGGATTAGAATAAGCCTAGCGGGGACGAAAATGACCTAAATGTGCAACCAATGACACAAAATAACATATTGGATGCACTAGAGTGGTTAAAAACCCTAATTGGATTAGAATAAGCCTAGGGAGGACGAAAATGACCTAAATGTTCAACCAATGACACAAAATCACTTATTGGATGCACAAGATTGGTTAAAAACCCTAATTGGATTAGAATAAGCCTAGGGAGGACGAAAATGACCTAAATGTGCAACCAATGACACAAAATAACATATTGGATGCACAAGATTGGTTAAAAACCCCAATTGGATTAGAATAAGCCTAAGGGAACGAAAATAACCTAAATGTTCAACCAATGACACAAAATCACTTATTGGATGCACAAGACTGGTTAAAAACCCTAATTGGATTAGAATAAGCCTAGGGAGGAAGAAAATGACCTAAATGTTCAACCAATGACACAAAATCACTTATTGGATGCACAAGATTGGTTAAAAACCCTAATTGGATTATAATAAGCCTAGGGAGGACGAAAATGACCTAAATGTTCAACCAATGACACAAAATCACTTATTGGATGCACAAGATTGGTTAAAATCCCAAATTGGATTAGAATAAGTCGAAGAATGACGAAAATGACCTAAATGTTCAACCAATGACATAAAATCACTTATTGGATGCACAAGATTGGTTAAAAACGCTAATTGGATTAGAATAAGTCGAAGGATGACGAAAATGACCTAAATGTTCAACCAATGACACAAATGCACTTATTTTATGCACAAGATTGGTTAAAAACCCTAATTGGATTAGAATAAGCCTTGGGAGGATGAAAATGACCTTAATGTTCAACCAATGACACAAAATCACATATTGGATGTACAAGATTGGTTAAAAACCCTAATTGGATTAGAATAAGCCTAGGGAGGACGAAAATGACCTAAATGTTCAACCAATGACACAAAATCACTTATTGGATGCACAAGATTGGTTAAAAACCCTAATTGGATAAGAATAAGCCTAGGGAAGACGAAAATGACCTAAATGTTCAATCAATGACACAAAATAACATATTGGATGCACAAGATTGGTTAAAAACCCCAATTGGATTAGAATAAGCCTAAGGGAACGAAAATAACCTAAATGTTCAACCAATGACACAAAATCACTTATTGGATGCACAAGACTGGTAAAAAACCCTAATTGGATTAGAATAAGCCTAGGGAGGACGAAAATGACCTAAATGTTCAACCAATGACACAAAATCACATATTGGATGCACAATACTGGTTAAAAACCCTAATTGGATTAGCATAAGCCAAGGGAGGACGAAAGTGACCTAAATGTTCAACCAATGACACAAAATCACTTATTGGATGCACAAGATTGGTTAAAAACCCTAATTGGATTGGAATAATCCTAGGGATGACGAAAATGACCTAAATGTTCAACCAATGACACAAACGCACTTATTGGATGCACAAGATTGGTTAAAAACCCTAATTGGATTAGAATAAGCTTAGCGGGGACGAATATGACCTAAATGTGCAACCAATGACACAAAATAACATATTGGATGCACTAGAGTGGTTAAAAACCCTAATTGGATTAGAATAAGCCTAGGGAGGACGAAAATGACCTAAATATTCAACCAATGACACAAAATAACTTTTCGGATGCACAAGATTGGTGAAAAACCCTATTTGGATTAGAATAAGCCTAGGGAGGACGAAAGTGACCTAAATGTGCAACCAATGACACAAAATAACATATTGTATGCACAAGATTGGTTAAAAACCCTAATTGGATTAGAATAAGCCTAGGGAGGTCGAAAATGACCTAAATGTTCAACCAACGACACAAAATCACTTATTGGATGCACAAGATTGGTTAAAAACCGTAATTGGATTAGAATAAGCCTAGGGAAGACGAAAATGACCTAAATGTTCAATCAATGACACAAAATAACATATTGGATCCACAAGATTGGTTAAAAACCCCAATTGGATTACAATAAGCCTAAGGGAACGAAAATAACCTAAATGTTCAACCAATGACACAAAATCACTTATTGGATGCACAAGACTAGTTAAAAACCCTAATTGGATTAAAATAAGCCTAGGGAGGACGAAAATGAACTAAATGTTCAACCAATGACACAAAATCACATATTGGATGCACAATACTGGTTAAAAACCCTAATTGGATTAGCATAAGCCTAGGGATGACGAAAATGACCTAAATGTTCAACCAAATACACAAAATAACATATTGGATGCACTAGAGTGGCTAAAAACCCTAATTGGATTAGAATAAGCCTAGCGAGGACGAAAATGACCTAAATATTCAACCAATGACACAAAATCACTTATCGGATGCACAAGATTGGTTAAAAAACCTATTTGGATTAGAATAAGCCAAGGGAGGACGAAAATGACCTAAATGTTCAACCAATGACACAAAATCACTTATTGGATGCACAAGATTGGTTAAAAACCCTAATTGGATTAGAATAAGCTTAGCGGGGACGAATATGACCTAAATTTGCAACCAATGACACAAAATAACATATTGGATGCACTAGAGTGGTTAAAAACCCTAATTGGATTAGAATAAGCCTAGGGAGGACGAAAATGACCTTAATATTCAACCAATGACACAAAATAACTTTTCGGATGCACAAGATTGGTTAAAAACCCTATTTGGATTAGAATAAGCCTAGGGAGGACGAAAGTGACCTAAATGTTCAACCAATGACACAAAATCACTTATTGGATGCACAAGATTGGTTAAAAACCCTAATTGGATTGGAATAATCCTAGGGATGACGAAAATGACCTAAATGTTCAACCAATGACACAAACGCACTTATTGGATGCACAAGATTGGTTAAAAACCCTAATTGGATTAGAATAAGCCAAGGGAAGACGAAAATGACCTAAATGTTCAATCAATGACACAAAATAACATATTGGATGCACAAGATTGGTTAAAAACCCCAATTGGATTAGAATAAGCCTAAGGGAACGAAAATAACCTAAATGTTCAACCAATGACACAAAATCACTTATTGGATGCACAAGACTGGTAAAAAACCCTAATTGGATTAGAATAAGCCTAGGGAGGACGAAAATGACCTAAATGTTCAACCAATGACACAAAATCACATATTGGATGCACAATACTGGTTAAAAACCCTAATTGGATTAGCATAAGCCAAGGGAGGACGAAAGTGACCTAAATGTTCAACCAATGACACAAAATCACTTATTGGATGCACAAGATTGGTTAAAAACCCTAATTGGATTGGAATAATCCTAGGGATGACGAAAATGACCTAAATGTTCAACCAATGACACAAACGCACTTATTGGATGCACAAGATTGGTTAAAAACCCTAATTGGATTAGAATAAGCCAAGGGAAGACGAAAATGACCTAAATGTTCAATCAATGACACAAAATAACATATTGGATGCACAAGATTGGTTAAAAACCCCAATTGGATTAGAATAAGCCTAAGGGAACGAAAATAACCTAAATGTTCAACCAATGACACAAAATCACTTATTGGATGCACAAGACTGGTAAAAAACCCTAATTGGATTAGAATAAGCCTAGGGAGGACGAAAGTGACCTAAATGTTCAACCAATGACACAAAATCACTTATTGGATGCACAAGATTGGTTAAAAACCCTAATTGGATTGGAATAATCCTAGGGATGACGAAAATGACCTAAATGTTCAACCAATGACACAAACGCACTTATTGGATGCACAAGATTGGTTAAAAACCCTAATTGGATTAGAATAAGCTTAGCGGGGACGAATATGACCTAAATGTGCAACCAATGACACAAAATAACATATTGGATGCACTAGAGTGGTTAAAAACCCTAATTGGATTAGAATAAGCTTAGGGAGGACGAAAATGATCTAAATATTCAACCAATGACACAAAATAACTTTTCGGATGCACAAGATTGGTTAAAAACCCTATTTGGATTAGAATAAGCCTAGGGAGGACGAAAGTGACCTAAATGTGCAACCAATGACACAAAATAACATATTGTATGCATAAGATTGGTTAAAAACCCCAATTGGATTAGAATAAGCCTAGGGAGGACGAAAATGACCTAAATATTCAACCAATGACACAAAATCACTTATTGGATGCACAAGACTGGTTAAAAACCCTAATTGGATTGAAATAAGCATAGGGATGACGAAAATAACCTAAATGTTCAACCAATGACACAAAATCACTTATTGGATGCACAAGATTGGTTAAAAACCCTAATTGGATTGGAATAATCCTAGGGATGACGAAAATGACCTAAATGTTCAACCAATGACACAAACGCAATTATTGGATGCACAAGATTGGTTAAAAACCCTAATTGGATTAGAATAAGCCTAGGGAAGACGAAAATGACCTAAATGTTCAATCAATGACACAAAATAACATATTGGATGCACAAGATTGGTTAAAAACCCCAATTGGATTAGAATAAGCCTAAGGGAACGAAAATAACCTAAATGTTCAACCAATGACACAAAATCACTTATTGGATGCACAAGACTGGTTAAAAACCCTAATTGGATTAGAATAAGCCTAGGAAGGACGAAAATGACCTAAATGTTCAACCTATGACACAAAATAACTTTTCGGATGCACAAGATTGGTTAAAAACCCTATTTGGATTAGAATAAGCCTAGGGAGGACGAAAGTGACCTAAATGTTCAACCAATGACACAAAATCACTTATTGGATGCACAAGATTGGTTAAAAACCCTAATTGGATTGGAATAATCCTAGGGATGACGAAAATGACCTAAATGTTCAACAAATGACACAAACGCACTTATTGGATGCACAAGATTGGTTAAAAACCCTAATTGGATTAGAATAAGCTTCGCGGGGACGAAAATGACCTAAATGTGCAACCAATGACTCAAAATAACATATTGGATGCACTAGAGTGGTTTAAAACCCTAATTGGATTAGAATAAGCCTAGGGAGGACGAAAATGACCTAAATATTCAACCAATGACACAAAATAACTTATCGGATGCACAAGATTGGTTAAAAACCCTAATTGGATTAGAATAAGCCTAGGGAGGACGAAAGTGACCTAAATGTGCAACCAATGACACAAAATAACATATTGTATGCACAAGATTGGTTAAAAACCCTAATTGGATTAGAATAAGCCTAGGGAGGTCGAAAATGACCTAAATGTTCAACCAATGACACAAAATCACTTATTGGATGCACAAGATTGGTTAAAAACCCTAACTGGATAAGAATAAGCCTAGGGAAGACGAAAATGACCTAAATGTTCAATCAATGACACAAAATAACATATTGGATGCACAAGATTGGTTAAAAACCCCAATTGGATTAGAATAAGCCTAAGGGAACGAAAATAACCTAAATGTTCAACCAATGACACAAAATCACTTATTGGATGCACAAGATTGGTTAAAAACCCTAATTGGATTAGAATAAGCCTAGGGAGGACGAAAATGACCTAAATGTTCAACCAATGACACAAAATGACACAAAATCACATATTGGATGCACAAGATTGGTTAAAAACCCTAATTGGATTAGAATATGCCTAGGGAGGACCAAAATGACCTAAATGTTCAACCAATGACACATAATGACACAAAATCACATATTGGATGCACAAGATTGGTTAAAAACCCTAATTGGATTAGAATAAGCCTAGGGAGGACGAAAATGACCTAAATGTTCAACCAATGACACAAAATGACACAAAATCACATATTGGATGCACAAGATTGGTTAAAAACCCTAATTGGATTAGAATAAGCCTAGGGAGGACGAAAATGACCTAATTGGATTACAAATGACACAAAATCACATATTGGATGCACAAGATTGGTTAAAAACCCTAATTGGATTAGAATAAGCCTAGGGAGGACGAAAATGACCTAAATGTTCAACCAATGACACAAAATGACACAAAATCACATATTGGATGCACAAGATTGGTTAAAAACCCTAATTGGATTAGAATAAGCCTAGCGAGGACGAAAATGACCTAATTGGATTACCAATGACACAAAATCACTTATTATATGCACAAGATTGGTTAAAAACCCTAATTGGATTAGAATAAGCTTAGGGAAGACGAAAATGACCTAAATGTTCAACCAATGACACAAAATCACATATTGGATGCACAAGATTGGTTAAAAACCCTAATTGGATTAGAATAAGCCTAGGGAGGACGAAAATGACCTAAATGTTCAACCAATGACACAAAATCACATATTGGATACACAAGATTGGTTAAAAATCTTAATTGGATTAGAATAAGCCTATGCAGGACGAAAATGACCTAAATGTTCAACCAATGACACAAAATGACATAAAATCACATATTGGATGCACAAGATTGGTTAAAAACCCTAATTGGATTAGAATAAGCCTAGGGAGGACGAAAATGACCTAAATGTTCTACCATTGACACAAAATGACACAAAATCACATATTGGATCCACAAGTTTGGTTAAAAACCCTAATTGGATTAGAATAAGCCTAGGGATTACGAAAATGACCTAAATGTTCAACCAATGACTCAAAATCACATATTGGATGCACAAGATTGGTTAAAAACCCTAATTGGATTTGAATAAGCCTAGGGAGAACGAAAATGACCTAAATGTTCAACCAATGACACAAAATGACACAAAATCACATATTGGATGCACAAGATTGGTTAAAAACCCTAATTGGATGAGAATAAGGCTAGGGAGGACGAAAATGACCTAAATGTGCAACCAATGACACAAAATCACATATTGGATGCACTAGATTGGTTAAAAACCCTAATTGGATTTGAATAAGCCTAGGGAGGACGAAAATGACCTAAATGTTCAACCAATGACACAAAATCATTTATTGGATGCACAAGATTGGTTAAAAACCATAATTGGATTAGAATAAGCCTAGGGAGGACGAAAATGACCTAAATGTTCAACCAATGACAAAAAATCACATACTGGATACACAAGATTGGTTAAAAACCCTAATTGGTTAGGATAAGCCTAGGGAGGACGAAAATGACCTAAATGTTCAACCAATGACACAATGACACAAGATCACATATTGGATGCACAAGATTGGTTAAAAACCCTAATTGGATTAGAATAAGCCTAGGGAGAACGAAAATGACCTAAATGTTCAACCAATGACACAAAATCACATATTGGATGCACAAGATTGGTTCAAAACCCTAATTGGATTAGAATAAGCCTAGGGAGGACGAAAATGACCTAAATGTTCAACCAATGACACAAAATCACTTATTGGATGCACAAGATTGGTTAAAAACCCTAATTGGATTAGAATAAGCCTAGGGAGGACGAAAATGACCTAAATATTCAACCAATGACACAAAATAACTTTTCGGATGCACAAGATTGGTTAAAAACCCTATTTGGATTAGAATAAGCCTAGGGAGGACGAAAGTGACCTAAATGTGCAACCAATGACACAAAATAACATATTGTACGCACAAGATTGGTTAAAAACCCCAAATGGATTAGAATATGCCTAGGGAGGACGAAAATGACCTAAATATTCAACCAATGACACAAAATCACTTATTGGATGCACAAGATTGGTTAAAAAACCTATTTGGATTAGAATAAGCCTAGGGAGGACGAAAATGACCTAAATGTTCAACCAATGACACAAAATCACTTATTGGATGCACAAGATTGGTTAAAAACCCTAATTGGATTAGAATAAGCCTAGCGGGGACGAAAATGACCTAAATGTGCAACCAATGACTCAAAATAACATATTGGATGCACTAGAGTGGTTAAAAACCCTAATTGGATTAGAATAATCATAGGGAGGACGAAAATGACCTAAATATTCAACCAATGACACAAAATAACTTTTCGGATGCACAAGATTGGTTAAAAACCCTATTTGAATTAGAATAAGCCTAGGGAGGACGAAAGTGACCTAAATGTGCAACCAATGACACAAAATAACATATTGTATGCATGAGATTGGTTAAAAACCCCAATTGGATTAGAATAAGCCTAGGGAGGACGAAAATGACCTAAATATTCAACCAATGACACAAAATAACTTTTCGGATGCACAAGATTGGTTAAAAACCCTATTTGGATTAGAATAAGCCTAGGGAGGACGAAAGTGACCTAAATGTGCAACCAATGACACAAAATAACATATTGTATGCACAAGATTGGTTAAAAACCCCAATTGGATTAGAATAAGCCTAGGGAGCACGAAAATGACCTAAATATTCAACCAATGACTCAAAATCACTTATTGGATGCACAAGAGTGGTTAAAAACCCTAATTGGATTGAAATAAGCATAGGGATGACGAAAATAACCTAAATGTTCAACCAATGACACAAAATCACTTATTGGATGCACAAGATTGGTTAAAAACCCTAATTGGATTGGAATAATCCTAGGGATGACGAAAATGACCTAAATGTTCAACCAATGACACAAACGCAATTATTGGATGCACAAGATTGGTTAAAAACCCTAATTGGATTAGAATAAGCCTAGGGAAGACGAAAATGACCTAAATGTTCAATCAATGACACAAAATAACATATTGGATGCACAAGATTGGTTAAAAACCCCAATTGGATTAGAATAAGCCTAAGGGAACGAAAATAACCTAAATGTTCAACCAATGACACAAAATCACTTATTGGATGCACAAGACTGGTTAAAAACCCTAATTGGATTAGAATAAGCCTAGGGAGGACGAAAATAACCTAAATGTTCAACCAATGACACAAAATCACATATTGGATGCACAATACTGGTTAAAAACCTTAATTGGATTGAAATAAGCATAGGGATGACGAAAATAACCTAAATGTTCAACCAATGACACAAAATCACTTATTGGATGCACAAGATTGGTTAAAAACCCTAATTGGATTGGAATAATCCTAGGGATGACGAAAATGACCTAAATGTTCAACCAATGACA
>JBBPBQ010000008.1:31597691-31614806 GCA_037974755.1 Cicer yamashitae | reverse complement strand
TGTGCAACCAATGACACAAAATAACATATTGGATGCACTAGAGTGGTTAAAAACCCTAATTGGATTAGAATAAGCTTAGGGAGGACGAAAATGATCTAAATATTCAACCAATGACACAAAATAACTTTTCGGATGCACAAGATTGGTTAAAAACCCTATTTGGATTAGAATAAGCCTAGGGAGGACGAAAGTGACCTAAATGTGCAACCAATGACACAAAATAACATATTGTATGCACAAGATTGGTTAAAAACCCTAATTGGATTAGAATAAGCCTAGGGAGGTCGAAAATGACCTAAATGTTCAACCAATGACACAAAATCACTTATTGGATGCACAAGATTGGTTAAAAACCCTAATTGGATTGGAATAATCCTAGGGATGACGAAAATGACCTAAATGTTCAACAAATGACACAAACGCACTTATTGGATGCACAAGATTGGTTAAAAACCCTAATTGGATTAGAATAAGCTTCGCGGGGACGAAAATGACCTAAATGTGCAACCAATGACTCAAAATAACATATTGGATGCACTAGAGTGGTTTAAAACCCTAATTGGATTAGAATAAGCCTAGGGAGGACGAAAATGACCTAAATATTCAAACAATGACACAAAATAACTTTTCGGATGCACAAGATTGGTTAAAAACCCTATTTGGATTAGAATAAGCCTAGGGAGGACGAAAGTGACCTAAATGTGCAACCAATGACACAAAATAACATATTGTATGCACAAGATTGGTTAAAAACCCTAATTGGATTAGAATAAGCCTAGGGAGGTCGAAAATGACCTAAATGTTCAACCAACGACACAAAATCACTTATTGGATGCACAAGATTGGTTAAAAACCGTAATTGGATTAGAATAAGCCTAGGGAAGACGAAAATGACCTAAATGTTCAATCAATGACACAAAATAACATATTGGATCCACAAGATTGGTTAAAAACCCCAATTGGATTACAATAAGCCTAAGGGAACGAAAATAACCTAAATGTTCAACCAATGACACAAAATCACTTATTGGATGCACAAGACTAGTTAAAAACCCTAATTGGATTAAAATAAGCCTAGGGAGGACGAAAATGAACTAAATGTTCAACCAATGACACAAAATCACATATTGGATGCACAATACTGGTTAAAAACCCTAATTGGATTAGCATAAGCCTAGGGATGACGAAAATGACCTAAATGTTCAACCAAATACACAAAATAACATATTGGATGCACTAGAGTGGCTAAAAACCCTAATTGGATTAGAATAAGCCTAGCGAGGACGAAAATGACCTAAATATTCAACCAATGACACAAAATCACTTATCGGATGCACAAGATTGGTTAAAAAACCTATTTGGATTAGAATAAGCCAAGGGAGGACGAAAATGACCTAAATGTTCAACCAATGACACAAAATCACTTATTGGATGCACAAGATTGGTTAAAAACCCTAATTGGATTAGAATAAGCTTAGCGGGGACGAAAATGACCTAAATGTGCAGCCAATGACACAAAATAACATATTGGATGCACTAGAGTGGTTAAAAACCCTAATTGGATTAGAATAAGCCTAGGGAGGACGAAAATGACCTAAATATTCAACCAATGACACAAAATAACTTTTCGGATGCACAAGATTGGTTAAAAACCCTATTTGGATTAGAATAAGCCTAGGGAGGACGAAAGTGACCTAAATGTGCAACCAATGACACAAAATAACATATTGTATGCACAAGATTGGTTAAAAACCCCAATTAGATTAGAATAAGCCTAGGGAGGACGAAAATGACCTAAATATTCAACCAATGACACAAAATCACTTATTGGATGCACAAGACTGGTTAAAAACCCTAATTGGATTAGAATAAGCCTAAGGAGGACGAAAATGACCTAAATGTTCAACCAATGACACAAAATCACATATTGGATGCACAATACTGGTTAAAAACCCTAATTGGATTAGCATAAGCCTAGGGAGGACGAAAACGACCTAAATATTCAACCAATGACACAAAATAACTTTTTGGATGCACAAGATTGCTTAAAAACCCTAACTGGATTAGAATAAGCCGAGGGAGGTCGAAAATGAACTAAATGTTCAACCAATGACACAAAATAACTTTTTGGATGCACAAGATTGGTTAAAAACCCTAACTGGATTAGAATAAGCCTAGGGAGGTCGAAAATGACCTAAATGTTCAACCAATGACACAAAATCACTTATCGGATGCACAAGATTGGTTAAAAAACCTATTTGGATTAGAATAAGCCTAGGGAGAACGAAAATGACCTAAATGTTCAACCAATGACACAAAATCACTTATCGGATGCACAAGATTGGTTAAAAACCCTAATTGGATTAGAATAAGCCTAGCGGGGACGAAAATGACCTAAATGTGCAACCAATGACACAAAATAACATATTGGATGCACTAGAGTGGTTAAAAACCCTAATTGGATTAGAATAATCATATGGAGGACGAAAATGACCTAAATATTCAACCAATGACACAAAATAACTTTTCGGATGCACAAGATTGGTTAAAAACCCTATTTGGATTAGAATAAGCCTAGGGAGGACGAAAGTGACCTAAATGTGCAACCAATGACACAAAATAACATATTGTATGCACAAGATTGGTTAAAAACCCCAATTGGATTAGAATAAGCCTAGGGAGGACGAAAATGACCTAAATATTCAACCAATGAAACAAAATCACATATTGGATGCACAATACTGGTTAAAAACCCTAATTGGATTAGAATAAGCCTAGGGAGGACGAAAATGACCTAAATATTCAACCAATGACACAAATAACTTTTCGGATGCACAAGATTGGTTAAAAACCCTATTTGGATTAGAATAAGCCTAGGGAGGACGAAAGTGACCTAAATGTGCAACCAATGACACAAAATAACATATTGTATGCACAAGATTGGTTAAAAACCCCAATTGGATTAGAATAAGCCTAAGGAGGACGAAAATGACCTAAATATTCAACCAATGACACAAAATCACTTATTGGATGCACAAGACTGGTTAAAAACCCTAATTGGATTGAAATAAGCATAGGGATGACGAAAATAACCTAAATGTTCAACCAATGACACAAAATCACTTATTGGATGCACAAGATTGGTTAAAAACCCTAATTGGATTGGAATAATCCTAGGGATGACGAAAATGACCTAAATGTTCAACCAATGACACAAACGCACTTATTGGATGCACAAGATTGGTTAAAAACCCTAATTGGATTAGAATAAGCCAAGGGAAGACGAAAATGACCTAAATGTTCAATCAATGACACAAAATAACATATTGGATGCACAAGATTGGTTAAAAACCCCAATTGGATTAGAATAAGCCTAAGGGAACGAAAATAACCTAAATGTTCAACCAATGACACAAAATCACTTATTGGATGCACAAGACTGGTAAAAAACCCTAATTGGATTAGAATAAGCCTAGGGAGGACGAAAGTGACCTAAATGTTCAACCAATGACACAAAATCACTTATTGGATGCACAAGATTGGTTAAAAACCCTAATTGGATTGGAATAATCCTAGGGATGACGAAAATGACCTAAATGTTCAACCAATGACACAAACGCACTTATTGGATGCACAAGATTGGTTAAAAACCCTAATTGGATTAGAATAAGCTTAGCGGGGACGAATATGACCTAAATGTGCAACCAATGACACAAAATAACATATTGGATGCACTAGAGTGGTTAAAAACCCTAATTGGATTAGAATAAGCCTAGGGAGGACGAAAATGACCTAAATATTCAACCAATGACACAAAATAACTTTTCGGATGCACAAGATTGGTGAAAAACCCTATTTGGATTAGAATAAGCCTAGGGAGGACGAAAGTGACCTAAATGTGCAACCAATGACACAAAATAACATATTGTATGCACAAGATTGGTTAAAAACCCTAATTGGATTAGAATAAGCCTAGGGAGGTCGAAAATGACCTAAATGTTCAACCAATGACACAAAATCACTTATTGGATGCACAAGATTGGTTAAAAACCCTAATTGGATAAGAATAAGCCTAGGGAAGACGAAAATGACCTAAATGTTCAATCAATGACACAAAATTACATATTGGATGCACAAGATTGGTTAAAAACCCCAATTGGATTAGAATAAGCCTAAGGGAACGAAAATAACCTAAATGTTCAACCAATGACACAAAATCACTTATTGGATGCACAAGACTGGTTAAAAACCCTAATTGGATTAGAATAAGCCTAAAGAGGACGAAAATGACCTAAATGTTCAACCAATGAAACAAAATCACATATTGGATGCACAATACTGGTTAAAAACCCTAATTGGATTAGCATAAGCCTAGGGATGATGAAAATGACCTAAATGTTCAACCAATGACACAAAATAACATATTGGATTCACTAGAGTGGCTAAAAACCCTAATTGGATTAGAATAAGCCTAGGGAGGACGAAAATGACCTAAATATTCAACCAATGACACAAAATCACTTATCGTATGCACAAGATTGGTTAAAAAACCTATTTGGATTAGAATAAGCCTAGGGAGGACGAAAATGACCTAAATGTTCAACCAATGACACAAAATAACATATTGTATGCACAAGATTGGTTAAAAACCCTAATTGGATTAGAATAAGCCTAGCGGGGACGAAAATGACCTAAATGTGCAACCAATGACACAAAATAACATATTGGATGCACTAGAGTGGTTAAAAACCCTAATTGGATTAGAATAAGCCTAGGGAGGACGAAAATGACCTAAATATTCAACCAATGACACAAAATAACTTTTCGGATGCACAAGATTGGTTAAAAACCCTATTTGGATTGGAATAAGCCTAGGGAGGACGAATGTGACCTAAATATTCAACCAATGACACAAAATCACTTATTGGATGCACAAGACTGGTTAAAAACCCTAATTGGATTAGAATAAGCCTAAGGAGGACGAAAATGACCTAAATGTTCAACCAATGACACAAAATCACATATTGGATGCACAATACTGGTTAAAAACCCTAATTGGATTAGCATAAGCCTAGGGAGGACGAAAATGACCTAAATGTTCAACCAATGACACAAAATCACATATTGGATGCACAATACTGGTTAAAAACCCTAATTGGATTAGCATAAGCCTAGGGATGACGAAAATGACCTAAATGTTCAACCAATGACACAAAATAACATATTGGATGCACTAGAGTGGCTAAAAACCCTAATTGGATTAGAATAAGCCTAGGGAGGACGAAATTGACCTAAATATTCAACCAATGACACAAAATCACTTATCGGATGCACAAGATTGGTTAAAAAACCTATTTGGATTAGAATATGCCTAGGGAGGACGAAAATGACCTAAATGTTCAACCAATGACACAAAATAACATATTGTATGCACAAGATTGGTTAAAAACCCTAATTGGATTAGAATAAGCCTAGGGTGGTCGAAAATGACCTAAATGTTCAACCAATGACACAAAATCACTTATTGGATGCACAAGATTGGTTAAAAACCCTAATTGGATTAGAATAAGCTTAGCGGGGACGAAAATGACCTAAATGTGCAACCAATGACACAAAATAACATATTGGATGCACTAGAGTGGTTAAAAACCCTAATTGGATTAGAATAAGCCTAGGGAGGACGAAAATGACCTAAATATTCAACCAATGACACAAAATAACTTTTCGGATGCACAAGATTGGTTAAAAACCCTATTTGGATTAGAATAAGCCTAGGGAGGACGAAAGTGACCTAAATGTTCAACCAATGACACAAAATCACTTATTGGATGCACAAGATTGGTTAAAAACCCTAATTGGATTGGAATAATCCTAGGGATGACGAAAATGACCTAAATGTTCAACCAATGACACAAACGCACTTATTGGATGCACAAGATTCGTTAAAAACCCTAATTGGATTAGAATAAGCTTAGCGGGGACGAATATGACCTAAATGTGCAACCAATGACACAAAATAACATATTGGATGCACTAGAGTGGTTAAAAACCCTAATTGGATTAGAATAAGCCTAAGGAGGATGAAAATGACCTAAATATTCAACCAATGACACAAAATAACTTTTCGGATGCACAAGATTGGTTAAAAACCCTATTTGGATTAGAATAAGCCTAGGGAGGACGAAAATGACCTAAATGTGCAACCAATGACACAAAATAACATATTGTATGCACAAGATTGGTTAAAAACCCCAATTGGATTAGAATAAGCCTAGGGAGGACGAAAATAACCTAAATGTTCAACCAATGACACAAAATCACTTATTGGATGCACAAGACTGGTTAAAAACCCTAATTGGATTAGAATAAGCCTAGGGAGGACGAAAATAACCTAAATGTTCAACCAATGACACAAAATCACATATTGGATGCACAATACTGGTTGAAAACCCTAATTGGATTGAAATAAGCATAGGGATGACGAAAATAACCTAAATGTTCAACCAATGACACAAAAATCACTTATTGGATGCACAAGATTGGTTAAAAACCCTAATTGGATTGGAATAATCCTATGGATGACGAAAATGACCTAAATGTTCAACCAATGACACAAACGCACTTATTGGATGCACAAGATTGGTTAAAAACCCTAATTGGATTAGAATAAGCCTAGGGAAGACGAAAATGACCTAAATGTTCAATCAATGACACAAAATAACATATTGGATGCACAAGATTGGTTAAAAACCCCAATTGGATTAGAATAAGCCTAAGGGAACGAAAATAACCTAAATGTTCAACCAATGACGCAAAATCACTTATTGGATGCACAAGACTGGTAAAAAAACCCTAATTGGATTAGAATAAGCCTAGGGAGGACGAAGATGACCTAAATGTTCAACCAATGACACAAAATCACATATTAGATGCACAATAATGGTTAAAAACCCTAATTGGATTAGCATAAGCCTAGGGATGACGAAAATGACCTAAATGTTCAACCAATGACAGAAAATAACATTTTGGATGCACTAGAGTGGCTAAAAACCCTAATTGGATTAGAATAAGCCTAGGGAGGACGAAAATGACCTAAATATTCAACCAATGACACAAAATAACTTTTCGGATGCACAAGATTGGTTAAAAACCCTATTTGGATTAGAATAAGCCTAGGGAGGACGAAAGTCACCTAAATGTGCAACCAATGACACAAAATAACATATTGTATGCACAAGATTGGTTAAAAACCCCAATTGGATTAGAATAAGCCTAGGGAGGACGAAAATGACCTAAATATTCAACCAATGACACAAAATCACTTATTGGATGCACAAGACTGGTTAAAAACCCTAATTGGATTAGAATAAGCCTAAGGAGGACGAAAATGACCTAAATGTTCAACCAATGACACGAAATCACATATTGGATGCACAATACTGGTTAAAAACCCTAATTGGATTAGCATAAGCCTAGGGAGGACGAAAATGACCTAAATATTCAACCAATGACACAAAATAACTTTTCGGATGCACAAGATTGGTTAAAAACCCTATTTGGATTAGAATAAGCCTAGGGAGGACGAAAGTGACCTAAATGTGCAACCAATGACACAAAATAACATATTGTATGCACAAGATTGGTTAAAAACCCCAAATGGATTAGAATATGCCTAGGGAGGACGAAAATGACCTAAATATTCAACCAATGACACAAAATCACTTATTGGATGCACAAGATTGGTTAAAAAACCTATTTGGATTAGAATAAGCCTAGGGAGGACGAAAATGACCTAAATGTTCAACCAATGACACAAAATCACTTATTGGATGCACAAGATTGGTTAAAAACCCTAATTGGATTAGAATAAGCCTAGCGGGGACGAAAATGACCTAAATGTGCAACCAATGACTCAAAATAACATATTGGATGCACTAGAGTGGTTAAAAACCCTAATTGGATTAGAATAATCATAGGGAGGACGAAAATGACCTAAATATTCAACCAATGACACAAAATAACTTTTCGGATGCACAAGATTGGTTAAAAACCCTATTTGAATTAGAATAAGCCTAGGGAGGACGAAAGTGACCTAAATGTGCAACCAATGACACAAAATAACATATTGTATGCATGAGATTGGTTAAAAACCCCAATTGGATTAGAATAAGCCTAGGGAGGACGAAAATGACCTAAATATTCAACCAATGACACAAAATAACTTTTCGGATGCACAAGATTGGTTAAAAACCCTATTTGGATTAGAATAAGCCTAGGGAGGACGAAAGTGACCTAAATGTGCAACCAATGACACAAAATAACATATTGTATGCACAAGATTGGTTAAAAACCCCAATTGGATTAGAATAAGCCTAAGGAGGACGAAAATGACCTAAATATTCAACCAATGACACAAAATCACTTATTGGATGCACAAGACTGGTTAAAAACCCTAATTGGATTGAAATAAGCATAGGGATGACGAAAATAACCTAAATGTTCAACCAATGACACAAAATCACTTATTGGATGCACAAGATTGGTTAAAAACCCTAATTGGATTGGAATAATCCTAGGGATGACGAAAATGACCTAAATGTTCAACCAATGACACAAACGCACTTATTGGATGCACAAGATTGGTTAAAAACCCTAATTGGATTAGAATAAGCCAAGGGAAGACGAAAATGACCTAAATGTTCAATCAATGACACAAAATAACATATTGGATGCACAAGATTGGTTAAAAACCCCAATTGGATTAGAATAAGCCTAAGGGAACGAAAATAACCTAAATGTTCAACCAATGACACAAAATCACTTATTGGATGCACAAGACTGGTAAAAAACCCTAATTGGATTAGAATAAGCCTAGGGAGGACGAAAGTGACCTAAATGTTCAACCAATGACACAAAATCACTTATTGGATGCACAAGATTGGTTAAAAACCCTAATTGGATTGGAATAATCCTAGGGATGACGAAAATGACCTAAATGTTCAACCAATGACACAAACGCACTTATTGGATGCACAAGATTGGTTAAAAACCCTAATTGGATTAGAATAAGCTTAGCGGGGACGAATATGACCTAAATGTGCAACCAATGACACAAAATAACATATTGGATGCACTAGAGTGGTTAAAAACCCTAATTGGATTAGAATAAGCTTAGGGAGGACGAAAATGATCTAAATATTCAACCAATGACACAAAATAACTTTTCGGATGCACAAGATTGGTTAAAAACCCTATTTGGATTAGAATAAGCCTAGGGAGGACGAAAGTGACCTAAATGTGCAACCAATGACACAAAATAACATATTGTATGCATAAGATTGGTTAAAAACCCCAATTGGATTAGAATAAGCCTAGGGAGGACGAAAATGACCTAAATATTCAACCAATGACACAAAATCACTTATTGGATGCACAAGACTGGTTAAAAACCCTAATTGGATTGAAATAAGCATAGGGATGACGAAAATAACCTAAATGTTCAACCAATGACACAAAATCACTTATTGGATGCACAAGATTGGTTAAAAACCCTAATTGGATTGGAATAATCCTAGGGATGACAAAAATGACCTAAATGTTCAACCAATGACACAAACTCACTTATTGGATGTACAAGATTGGTTGAAAACCCTAATTGGATTAGAATAAGCCTAGGGAAGACGAAAATGACCTAAATGTTCAATCAATGACACAAAATAACATATTGGATGCACAAGATTGGTTAAAAACCCCAATTGGATTAGAATAAGCCTAAGGGAACGAAAATAACCTAAATATTCAGCCAATGACACAAAATCACTTATTGGTTGCACAAGACTGGTTAAAAACCCTAATTGGATTAGAATAAGCCTAGGGAGGACGAAGATGACCTAAATGTTCAACCAATGACACAAAATCACATATTGGATGCACAATAATGGTTAAAAACCCTAATTGGATTAGCATAAGCCTAGGGATGACGAAAATGACCTAAATGTTCAACCAATGACAGAAAATAACATTTTGGATGCACTAGAGTGGCTAAAAACCCTAATTGGATTAGAATAAGCCTAGGGAGGACGAAAATGACCTAAATATTCAACCAATGACACAAAATAACTTTTCGGATGCACAAGATTGGTTAAAAACCCTATTTGGATTAGAATAAGCCTAGGGAGGACGAAAGTGACCTAAATGTGCAACCAATGACACAAAATAACATATTGTATGCACAACATTGGTTAAAAACCCCAATAGGATTAGAATAAGCCTAGGGAGGACGAAAATGACCTAAATGTTCAACCAATGACACAAAATAACATATTGGATACACAAGAATGGCTAAAAACCCTAATTGGATTAGAATAAACCTAGGAAGGACGAAAATGACCTAAATATTCAACCAATGACACAAAATCACTTATCGGATGCCCAAGATTGGTTAAAAAACCTATTTGGATTAGATTAAGCCTAGGGAGGACGAAAATAACCTAAATGTTCAACCAATGACACAAAATCACTTATTGGATACACAAGACTGGTTAAAAACCCTAATTGGATTAGAATAAGCCTAGGGAGGACGAAAATGACCTAAATGTTCAACCAATGACACAAAATCACATATTGGATGCACAATACTGGTTAAAAACCCTAATTGGATTAGCATAATCCTAGGGATGACGAAAATGACCTAAATGTTCAACCAATGACACAAAATAACATATTGGATGCACTAGAATGGCTAAAAACCCTAATTGGATTAGAATAAGCCTAGGGAGGACGAAAATGACCTAAATATTCAACCAATGACACAAAATCACTTATCGGATGCACAAGATTGGTTAAAAAACCTATTTGGATTAGAATAAGCCTAGGGAGGACGAAAACGACCTAAATGTTCAACCAATGACACAAAATCACTTATTGGATGCACAAGATTGGTTAAAAACCCTAATTGGATTAGAATAAGCTTAGCGGGGATGAAAATTACCTAAATGTGCAACCAATGACACAAAATAACATATTGGATGCACTAGAGTGGTTAAAAACCCTAATTGGATTAGAATAAGCCTAGGGGGGACGAAAATGACCTAAATATTCAACCAATGACGCAAAATAACTTTTCGGATGCACAAGATTGGTTAAAAACCCTATTTGGATTATAATAAGCCTAGGGAGGACGAAAGTGACCTAAATGTGCAACCAATGACACAAAATAACATATTGTATGCACAAGATTGGTTAAAAACCCCAATTGGATTAGAATAAGCCTAGGGAGGACGAAAATGACCTAAATATTCAACCAATGACACAAAATCACTTATTGGATGCACAAGATTGGTTAAAAACCCTAATTGGATTGAAATAATCCTAGGGATGACGAAAATGACCTAAATGTTCAACCAATGACACAAACGCACTTATTGGATGCACAAGAATGGTTAAAAACCCTAATTGGATTAGAATAATCCTAGGGAGGACGAAAATGACCTAAATGTTCAACCAATGACACAAACGCACTTATGGATGCACAAGATTCGTTAAAAACCCTATTTGGATTAGAATAAGCCTAGCGGGGACGAAAATGACCTAAATGTGCAACCAAGGACACAAAATAACATATTGGATGCACTAGAGTGGTTAAGAACCCTAATTGGATTAGAATAAGCAAAGGGAGGACGAAAATGACCTAAATGTTCAACCAATGACACAAAATCACTTATTGGATGCACAAGATTGGTTAAAAACCCTAATTGGATTAGAATAATCCCAGGGAGGACGAAAATGACCTAAATGTTCAACCAATGACACAAAATCACTTATTGGATGCACAAGATTGGATAAAAACCCTAATTGGATTAGAATAAGCCAAGGGAGGACGAAAATGACCTAAATGTTCAACCAATGACACAAAATCACTTATTGGATGCACAAGATTGGTTAAAAACCCTAATAGGATTAGAATAAGCCTAGGGAGGACGAAAATGACCTAAATGTTCAACCAATGACACAAAATCACTTATTGGATGCACAAGATTGGTTAAAAACCCTAATAGGATTAGAATAAGCCTAGGGAGGACGAAAATGACCTAAATGTTCAACCAATGACACAAAATCACTTATTGGATGCACAAGATTGGTTAAAAATCCTAATTGGATTAGAATAAGGCTAGGGCGGTTGAAAATGACCTAAATGTTCAACCAATGACAGAAAATAACATATTGGATGCACAAGATTAGTTAAAAACCCTAATTGGATTAGAATAAGCCTAAGGAGGACGAAAATGACCTAAATGTTCAACCACTAACACAAAATCACTTATTGGATGCACAAGATTGGTTAAAAACTCTAATTGGATTAGAATTAGCCTAAGGAGGACGAATATAAGCTAAATGTTAATCCAATGACACAAACGCACTTATTGGATGCACAAGATTGGTTAAAAACCCTAATTGGATTAGAATAAGCCTAGGGAGGACGAAAATGACATAAATGTTCAACCAATGACACAAAATCACTTATTGGATGCACAAGATTGGTTAAAAACCCTAATTGGATTAGAATAAGCCTAGGGAGGACGAAAATGACCTAAATGTTCAACCAATGACACAAAATCACTTATTGGATGCACAAGATTGGTTAAAAACCCTAATTGGATTAGAATAAGCCTAGCGGGGACGAAAATGACCTAAATGTGCAACCAATGACACAAAATAACATATTAGATGCACTAGAGTGGTTAAAAACCCTAATTGGATTAGAATAAGCCTAGGGAGGACGAAAATGACCTAAATATTCAACCAATGACACAAAATAACTTTTCGGATGCACAAGATTGGTTAAAAACCCTATTTGGATTAGAATAAGCCTAGGGAGGACGAAAGTCACCTAAATGTGCAACCAATGACACAAAATAACATATTGTATGCACAAGATTGGTTAAAAACCCCAATTGGATTAGAATACGCCTAGGGAGGACGAAAATGACCTGAATATTCAACCAATGACACAAAATCACATATTGGATGCACAATACTGGTTAAAAACCCTAATTGGATTAGCATAAGCCTAGGGAGGACGAAAATGACCTAAATATTCAACCAATGACACAAAATAACTTTTCGGATGCACAAGATTGGTTAAAAACCCTATTTGGATTAGAATAAGCCTAGGGAGGACGAAAATGACCTAAATGTGCAACCAATGACACAAAATAACATATTGTATGCACAAGATTGGTTAAAAACCCCAATTGGATTAGAATAAGCCTAGGGAGGACGAAAATAACCTAAATGTTCAACCAATGACACAAAATCACTTATTGGATGCACAAGACTGGTTAAAAACCCTAATTGGATTAGAATAAGCCTAGGGAGGACGAAAATAACCTAAATGTTCAACCAATGACACAAAATCACATATTGGATGCACAATACTGGTTGAAAACCCTAATTGGATTGAAATAAGCATAGGGATGACGAAAATAACCTAAATGTTCAACCAATGACACAAAAATCACTTATTGGATGCACAAGATTGGTTAAAAACCCTAATTGGATTGGAATAATCCTATGGATGACGAAAATGACCTAAATGTTCAACCAATGACACAAACGCACTTATTGGATGCACAAGATTGGTTAAAAACCCTAATTGGATTAGAATAAGCCTAGGGAAGACGAAAATGACCTAAATGTTCAATCAATGACACAAAATAACATATTGGATGCACAAGATTGGTTAAAAACCCCAATTGGATTAGAATAAGCCTAAGGGAACGAAAATAACCTAAATGTTCAACCAATGACGCAAAATCACTTATTGGATGCACAAGACTGGTAAAAAAACCCTAATTGGATTAGAATAAGCCTAGGGAGGACGAAGATGACCTAAATGTTCAACCAATGACACAAAATCACATATTAGATGCACAATAATGGTTAAAAACCCTAATTGGATTAGCATAAGCCTAGGGATGACGAAAATGACCTAAATGTTCAACCAATGACAGAAAATAACATTTTGGATGCACTAGAGTGGCTAAAAACCCTAATTGGATTAGAATAAGCCTAGGGAGGACGAAAATGACCTAAATATTCAACCAATGACACAAAATAACTTTTCGGATGCACAAGATTGGTTAAAAACCCTATTTGGATTAGAATAAGCCTAGGGAGGACGAAAGTGACCTAAATGTGCAACCAATGACACAAAATAACATATTGTATGCACAACATTGGTTAAAAACCCCAATAGGATTAGAATAAGCCTAGGGAGGACGAAAATGACCTAAATGTTCAACCAATGACACAAAATAACATATTGGATACACAAGAATGGCTAAAAACCCTAATTGGATTAGAATAAACCTAGGAAGGACGAAAATGACCTAAATATTCAACCAATGACACAAAATCACTTATCGGATGCCCAAGATTGGTTAAAAAACCTATTTGGATTAGAATAAGCCTAGGGAGGACGAAAATAACCTAAATGTTCAACCAATGACACAAAATCACTTATTGGATACACAAGACTGGTTAAAAACCCTAATTGGATTAGAATAAGCCTAGGGAGGACGAAAATGACCTAAATGTTCAACCAATGACACAAAATCACATATTGGATGCAGAATACTGGTTAAAAACCCTAATTGGATTAGCATAATCCTAGGGATGACGAAAATGACCTAAATGTTCAACCAATGACACAAAATAACATATTGGATGCACTAGAATGGCTAAAAACCCTAATTGGATTAGAATAAGCCTAGGGAGGACGAAAATGACCTAAATATTCAACCAATGACACAAAATCACTTATCGGATGCAGAAGATTGGTTAAAAAACCTATTTGGATTAGAATAAGCCTAGGGAGGACGAAAATGACCTAAATGTTCAACCAATGACACAAAATCACTTATTGGATGCACAAGATTGGTTAAAAACCCTAATTGCATTAGAATAAGCTTAGCGGGGACGAAAATGACCTAAATGTGCAACCAAGGACACAAAATAACATATTGGATGCACTAGAGTGGTTTAAAACCCTAATTGGATTAGAATAAGCCTAGGGAGGACGAAAGTGACCTACATGTGCAACCAGTGACACAAAATAACATATTGTATGCACAAGATTTGTTAAAAACCCCAATTGGATTAGAATAAGCCTAGGGAGGACGAAAATGACCTAAATATTCAACCAATGACACAAAATCACTTATTGGATGCACAAGACTGGTTAAAAACCCTAATTGGATTGGAATAATCCTAGGGATGACGAAAATGACCTAAATGTTCAACCAATGACACAAAATAACTTTTTGGATGCACAAATTGGTTAAAAACCCTAACTAGATTAGAATAAGCCGAGGGAGGTCGAAAATGACCTAAATGTTCAACCAATGACAAAAAATCACTTATTGGATGCACAAGATTGGTTTAAAACCCTAATTGGATTAGACTAAGCCTAGGGAGGACGAAAATGACCTAAATGTTCAACCAATGACACAAAATTACTTATTGGATGCACAAGACTGGTTAAAAACCTTAATTCGATTAGAATAAGCCTAGGGATGATGAAAATGACCTAAATGTTCAACCAATGACACAAAATCACTTATTGGATGCACAAGATTGGTTAAAAACCCTAATTGGATTAGAATAAGCCAAGGGAGGACGAAAATGACCTAAATGTTAAACCAATGACATAAAATCACTTATTGGATGCACAAGATTTGTTAAAAACCCTAATTGGATTAGAATAAGCTTAGCGGGGATGAAAATTACCTAAATGTGCAACCAATGACACAAAATAACATATTGGATGCACTAGAGTGGTTAAAAACCCGAATTGGATTAGAATAAGCCTAGGGAGGACGAAAATGACCTAAATATTCAACCAATGACACAAAATCACATATTGGATGCACAATACTGGTTAAAAACCCTAATTGGATTGAAATAAGCATAGGGATGACGAAAATAACCTAAATGTTCAACCAATGACACAAAATCACTTATTGGATGCACAAGATTGGTTAAAAACCCTAATTGGATTAGAATAATCCTAGGGAGGACGAAAATGACATAAATGTTCAACCAATGACACAAACGCACTTATGGATGCACAAGATTCGTTAAAAACCCTATTTGGATTAGAATAAGCCTAGCGGGGACGAAAATGACCTAAATATGCAACCAATGACACAAAATAACATATTGGATGCACTAGAGTGGTTAAGAACCCTAATTGGATTAGAATAAGCAAAGGGAGGACGAAAATGACCTAAATGTTCAACCAATGACACAAAATCACTTATTGGATGCACAAGATTGGTTAAAAACCCTAATTGGATTAGAATAATCCCAGGGAGGACGAAAATGACCTAAATGTTCAACCAATGACACAAAATCACTTATTGGATGCACAAGATTGGTTAAAAACCCTAATTGGATTAGAATAAGCCAAGGGAGGACGAAAATGACCTAAATGTTCAACCAATGACACAAAATCACTTATTGGATGCACAAGATTGGTTAAAAACCCTAATAGGATTAGAATAAGCCTAGGGAGGACGAAAATGACCTAAATGTTCAACCAATGACACAAAATCACTTATTGGATGCACAAGATTGGTTAAAAACTCTATTTGGATTAGAATAAGCCTAGGGAGGACGAAAATGACCTAAATGTTCAACCAATGACACAAACGCACTTATTGGATGCACCAGATTGGTTAAAAACCCTAATTGGATTAGAATAAGCTTAGCGGGGACGAAAATGACCTAAATGTGCAACCAATGACACAAAATAACATATTGGATGCACTAGAGTGGATAAAAACCCTAATTGGATTAGAATAAGCCTAGGGAGGACGAAAATGACCTAAATATACAACCAATGACACAAAATAACTTTTCGGATGCACAAGATTGGTTAAAAACCCTATTTGGATTAGAATAAGCCTAGGGAGGACGAAAGTGACCTCAATGTGCAACCAATGACACAAAATAACATATTGTATGCACAACATTGGTTAAAAACCCCAATTGGATTAGAATAAGCCTAGGGAGGACGAAAATGACCTAAATGTTCAACCAATGACACAAAAT
>JBBPBQ010000008.1:31560184-31588990 GCA_037974755.1 Cicer yamashitae | reverse complement strand
AATACTGGTTAAAAACCCTAATTGGATTAGCATAATCCTAGGGATGACGAAAATGACCTAAATGTTCAACCAATGACACAAAATAACATATTGGATGCACTAGAATGGCTAAAAACCCTAATTGGATTAGAATAAGCCTAGGGAGGACGAAAATGACCTAAATATTCAACCAATGACACAAAATCACTTATCAGATGCACAAGATTGGTTAAAAAACCTATTTGGATTAGAATAAGCCTAGGGAGGACGAAAACGACCTAAATGTTCAACCAATGACACAAAATCACTTATTGGATGCACAAGATTGGTTAAAAACCCTAATTGGATTAGAATAAGCTTAGCGGGGATGAAAATTACCTAAATGTGCAACCAATGAGACAAAATAACATATTGGATGCACTAGAGTGGTTAAAAACCCTAATTGGATTAGAATAAGCCTAGGGGGGACGAAAATGACCTAAATATTCAACCAATGACGCAAAATAACTTTTCGGATGCACAAGATTGGTTAAAAACCCTATTTGGATTATAATAAGCCTAGGGAGGACGAAAGTGACCTAAATGTGCAACCAATGACACAAAATAACATATTGTATGCACAAGATTGGTTAAAAACCCCAATTGGATTAGAATAAGCCTAGGGAGGACGAAAATGACCTAAATATTCAACCAATGACACAAAATCACTTATTGGATGCACAAGATTGGTTAAAAACCCTAATTGGATTGAAATAATCCTAGGGATGACGAAAATGACCTAAATGTTCAACCAATGACACAAACGCACTTATTGGATGCACAAGAATGGTTAAAAACCCTAATTGGATTAGAATAATCCTAGGGAGGACGAAAATGACCTAAATGTTCAACCAATGACACAAACGCACTTATGGATGCACAAGATTCGTTAAAAACCCTATTTGGATTAGAATAAGCCTAGCGGGGACGAAAATGACCTAAATGTGCAACCAAGGACACAAAATAACATATTGGATGCACTAGAGTGGTTAAAAACCCTAATTGGATTAGAATAAGCCTAGGGAGGACGAAAATGACCTAAATATTCAACCAATGACACAAAATAACTTTTTGGATGCACAAGATTGGTTAAAAACCCTATTTGGATTAGAATAAGCCTAGGGAGGACGAAAGTGACCTACATGTGCAACCAGTGACACAAAATAACATATTGTATGCACAAGATTGGTTAAAAACCCCAATTGTATTAGAATAAGCCTAGGGAGGACGAAAATGACCTAAATATTCAACCAATGACACAAAATCACTTATTGGATGCACAAGACTGGTTAAAAACCCTAATTGGATTGGAATAATCCTAGGGATGACGAAAATGACCTAAATGTTCAACCAATGACACAAAATAACTTTTTGGATGCACAAATTGGTTAAAAACCCTAACTAGATTAGAATAAGCCGAGGGAGGTCGAAAATGACCTAAATGTTCAACCAATGACACAAAATCACTTATTGGATGCACAAGAATGGTTAAAACCCTAATTGGATTAGACTAAGCCTAGGGAGGACGAAAATGACCTAAATGTTCAACCAATGACACAAAATTACTTATTGGATGCACAAGACTGGTTAAAAACCCTAATTCGATTAGAATAAGCCTAGGGATGATGAAAATGACCTAAATGTTCAACCAATGACACAAAATCACTTATTGGATGCACAAGATTGGTTAAAAACCCTAATTGGATTAGAATAAGCCAAGGGAGGACGAAAATGACCTAAATGTTAAACCAATGACATAAAATCACTTATTGGATGCACAAGATTGGTTAAAAACCCTAATTGGATTAGAATAAGCTTAGCGGGGATGAAAATTACCTAAATGTGCAACCAATGACACAAAATAACATATTGGATGCACTAGAGTGGTTAAAAACCCTAATTGGATTAGAATAAGCCTAGGGAGGACGAAAATGACCTAAATATTCAACCAATGACACAAAATCACTTATCGGATGCACAAGATTGGTTAAAAAACCTATTTGGATTAGAATAAGCCTAGGGAGGACGAAAATGACCTAAATGTTCAACCAGTGACACAAAATCACTTATTGGATGCACAAGATTGGTTAAAAACCCTAATTGGATTAGAATAAGCTTAGCGGGGATGAAAATTACCTAAATGTGCAACCAATGACACAAAATAACATATTGGATGCACTAGAGTGGTTAAAAACCCTAATTGGATTAGAATAAGCCTAGGGAGGACGAAAATGAACTAAATATTCAACCAATGACGCAAAATAACTTTTCGGATGCACAAGATTGGTTAAAAACCCTATTTGGATTATAATAAGCCTAGGGAGGACGAAAGTGACCTAAATGTTCAACCAAAGACACAAAATAACTTATTGGATGCACAGGATTGGTTAAAAACCCTAATTGGATTAGAATAAGCCTAGGGAGGACGAAAATGACCTAAATGTTCACCCAATGACACAAAATCACTTATTGGATGCACAAGACTGGTTAAAAACCCTAATTGGATTAGAATAAGCCTAGGGATGACGAAAATGACCTAAATGTTCAACCAATGACACAAAATCACTTATTGGATGCACAAGATTGGTTAAAAACCCTAATTGGATTAGAATAATCCTAGGGAGGACGAAAATGACATAAATGTTCAACCAATGACACAAACGCACTTATGGATGCACAAGATTCGTTAAAAACCCTATTTGGATTAGAATAAGCCTAGCGGGGACGAAAATGACCTAAATATGCAACCAATGACACAAAAAAACATATTGGATGCACTAGAGTGGTTAAGAACCCTAATTGGATTAGAATAAGCAAAGGGAGGACGAAAATGACCTAAATGTTCAACCTATGACACAAAATCACTTATTGGATGCACAAGATTGGTTAAAAACCCCAATTGGATTAGAATAATCCCAGGGAGGACGAAAATGACCTAAATGTTCAACCAATGACACAAAATCACTTATTGGATGCACAAGATTGGTTAAAAACCCTAATTGGATTAGAATAAGCCAAGGGAGGACGAAAATGACCTAAATGTTCAACCAATGACACAAAATCACTTATTGGATGCACAAGATTGGTTAAAAACCCTAATAGGATTAGAATAAGCCTAGGGAGGACGAAAATGACCTAAATGTTCAACCAATGACACAAAATCACTTATTGGATGCACAAGATTGGTTAAAAACCATAATAGGATTAGAATAAGCCTAGGGAGGACGAAAATGACCTAAATGTTCAACCAATGACACAAAATCACTTATCGGATGCACAAGATTGGTTAAAAACCCTAATTGGATTAGAATAAGCCTAGGGAGGACGAAAGTGACCTAAATGTGCAACCAATGACACAAAATAACATATTGGATGCACAAGATTGGTTAAAAACCCTAATTGGACTAGAATAAGCCTAGGGAGGACGAAAAATGACCTAAATGTTCAACCAATGACACAAAATCACTTATTGGATGCACAAGATTGGTTAAAAACCATATTTCGTATAAAATAAGCCTAGGTAGGACAAAAACGACCTTAATGTTCAACCAATGACACAAAATAACATATTGGATGCACAAGATTGGTTAAAAATCCCCATTGGATTAGAATAAGCCTAGGTAGTTCAAAAACGACCTTAATGTTCAACCAATGACACAAAATAACATATTGGATGCAAAAGATTAGTTAAAAACCCTAATTGGATTAGAATAAGCTTAGGGCGGTTGAAGATGACCCAAATATTCAACCAATGACAATAAATCACTTATTGGATGCACAAGATTGGTTAAAAACGCTATTTCGATTAGAATAAGGCTAGGGAGGACAAAAACGACCAAAATTTGCAACCAATGACACAAAATAACATATTGGATGCACAAGATTGGTTAAAACCCCTAATTGGATTAGAATACGCCTACGGAGGACGAAAAAGACCTAAATGTTCTACCAATGACACAAAATCACTTATTGCATACACAAGATTGGTTAAAAACCCTATTTCGATTCGAATAAGCCTAGGGAGGACCAAAACGACCTTAATGTTCAACCAATGACACAAAATAACATATTGGATGCACAAGATTGGTTATAAACCCTAATTGGATTAAAATAAGCCTAGGGTTGACGAAAATGACCGAAATGTTCAATCAATGACATAAACGCACTTATTGGATGCACAAGATTGATTAAAAACCCTAATTGGATTAGAATAAGTCTACGGAGGACGAAAACGACCTAAATGTTCAATCAATGACACAAAATCAGTTATCGGATGCGCAAGATTGGTTAAAATCCCTAATTGGATTAGAATAAGCCTAAGTAGGACGCAAATAATCTAAATGTTCAACAATTGACACAAAATCACTTATTGGACGTACAAGATTGGTTAAAAACCCTATTTCAATTAGAATAAGCCTAGGGAGGACCAAAACGACCTTAATGTTCAACCAATGACACAAAATAACATATTGGATGCACAAGATTGGTTAAAAACCCTAATTGAATTAGAATAAGCCTAGGGAGGACAAAAATGACCTAAATGTTCTACCAATGACACAAAATCACTTATTGGATGCACAAGATTGGTTAAAAAGTCTAATTGTATTAGAATAACCCTAGGGAGGACGAAAATAACCTAAATGTTCAACCAATGACGCAAAATCACCTATTGGATGCACAAGATTGGTTAAAAACCCTATTTGGATTAGAATAAGCCTAGGGAGGACCAAAACGACCTAAATGTTCTACCAGTGACACAAAATCTCTTATTGGATGCACAAGATTGGTTATAAACCCTAATTGGATTAAAATAAGCCTAGGGTGGACGAAAATTACCGAAATGTTCAATCAATGACACAAACGCACTTATTGGATGCACAAGATTGGTTAAAAACCCTAATTGGATTAGAATAACTCTAGGGATGACGAAAATGACCTAAATGTTCAACTAATGACACAAAATCACTTATTGGATGCCCAAGATTGGTTAAAATCCCTAATTGGATTAGAATAAGCCTATGGAGGATGCAAATGACCTAAATGTTCAACCAATGACACAAAATAACATATTGGATGCACAAGATTGGTTAAAAACCCTAATTGGACTAGAATAACCCTAGGGAGGACGAAAATAACCTAAATGTTCAACCAATGACGCAAAATCACCTATTGGATGCACAAGATTGGTTAAAAACCCTATTTGGATTAGAATAAGCCTAGGGAGGACCAAAACGACCTAAATGTTCTACCAGTGACACAAAATCTCTTATTGGATGCACAAGATTGGTTATAAACCCTAATTGGATTAAAATAAGCCTAGGGTGGACGAAAATTACCGAAATGTTCAATCAATGACACAAACGCACTTATTGGATGCACAAGATTGGTTAAAAACCCTAATTGGATTAGAATAACTCTAGGGATGACGAAAACGACCTAAATGTTCAACCAATGACCCAAAATCACTTATTGGATGCCCAAGATTGGTTAAAATCCTTAATTGGATTAGAATACGCCTACGGAGGACGAAAAAGACCTAAATGTTCTACCAATGACACAAAATCACTTATTGCATACACAAGATTGGTTAAAAACCCTATTTCGATTCGAATAAGCCTAGGGAGGACCAAAACGACCTTAATGTTCAACCAATGACACAAAATAACATATTGGATGCACAAGATTGGTTATAAACCCTAATTGGATTAAAATAAGCCTAGGGTTGACGAAAATGACCGAAATGTTCAATCAATGACATAAACGCACTTATTGGATGCACAAGATTGATTAAAAACCCTAATTGGATTAGAATAAGTCTACGGAGGACGAAAACGACCTAAATGTTCAATCAATGACACAAAATCAGTTATCGGATGCGCAAGATTGGTTAAAATCCCTAATTGGATTAGAATAAGCCTAAGTAGGACGCAAATAATCTAAATGTTCAACAATTGACACAAAATCACTTATTGGACGTACAAGATTGGTTAAAAACCCTATTTCAATTAGAATAAGCCTAGGGAGGACCAAAACGACCTTAATGTTCAACCAATGACACAAAATAACATATTGGATGCACAAGATTGGTTAAAAACCCTAATTGAATTAGAATAAGCCTAGGGAGGACAAAAATGACCTAAATGTTCTACCAATGACACAAAATCACTTATTGGATGCACAAGATTGGTTAAAAAGTCTAATTGTATTAGAATAACCCTAGGGAGGACGAAAATAACCTAAATGTTCAACCAATGACGCAAAATCACCTATTGGATGCACAAGATTGGTTAAAAACCCTATTTGGATTAGAATAAGCCTAGGCAGGACCAAAACGACCTAAATGTTCTACCAGTGACACAAAATCTCTTATTGGATGCACAAGATTGGTTATAAACCCTAATTGGATTAAAATAAGCCTAGGGTGGACGAAAATTACCGAAATGTTCAATCAATTACACAAACGCACTTATTGGATGCACAAGATTGGTTAAAAACCCTAATTGGATTAGAATAACTCTAGGGATGACGAAAATGACCTAAATGTTCAACCAATGACACAAAATCACTTATTGGATGCCCAAGATTGGTTAAAATCCCTAATTGGATTAGAATAAGCCTATGGAGGACGCAAATGACCTAAATGTTCAACCAATGACACAAAATCACTTATTGGATGCACAAGATTGGTTAAAAACCCTATTTCGATTAGAATAAGCCTAGGGAGGACCAAAACGACCTTAATATTCAACCAATGACACAAAATAACATATTGGATGCACAAGATTGGTTAAAAACCCTAATTGGACTAGAATAAGCCTAGGGAGGACGAAAAATGACCTAAATGTTCAACCAATGACACAAAATCACTTATTGGATGCACAAGATTGGTTAAAAACCATATTTCGTATAAAATAAGCCTAGGTAGGACAAAAACGACCTTAATGTTCAACCAATGACACAAAATAACATATTGGATGCACAAGATTTGTTAAAAATCCCCATTGGATTAGAATAAGCCTAGGTAGTTCAAAAACGACCTTAATGTTCAACCAATGACACAAAATAACATATTGGATGCAAAAGATTAGTTAAAAACCCTAATTGGATTAGAATAAGCTTAGGGCGGTTGAAGATGACCCAAATATTCAACCAATGACAATAAATCACTTATTGGATGCACAAGATTGGTTAAAAACGCTATTTCGATTAGAATAAGGCTAGGGAGGACAAAAACGACCAAAATTTGCAACCAATGACACAAAATAACATATTGGATGCACAAGATTGGTTAAAACCCCTAATTGGATTAGAATACGCCTACGGAGGACGAAAAAGACCTAAATGTTCTACCAATGACACAAATCACTTATTGCATACACAAGATTGGTTAAAAACCCTATTTCGATTCGAATAAGCCTAGGGAGGACCAAAACGACCTTAATGTTCAACCAATGACACAAAATAACATATTGGATGCACAAGATTGGTTATAAACCCTAATTGGATTAAAATAAGCCTAGGGTTGACGAAAATGACCGAAATGTTCAATCAATGACATAAACGCACTTATTGGATGCACAAGATTGATTAAAAACCCTAATTGGATTAGAATAAGTCTACGGAGGACGAAAACTACCTAAATGTTCAATCAATGACACAAAATCAGTTATCGGATGCACAAGATTGGTTAAAATCCCTAATTGGATTAGAATAAGCCTAAGGAGGACGCAAATAATCTAAATGTTCAACAATTGACACAAAATCACTTATTGGACGTACAAGATTGGTTAAAAACCCTATTTCGATTAGAATAAGCCTAGGGAGGACCAAAACGACCTTAATGTTCAACCAATGACACAAAATAACATATTGGATGCACAAGATTGGTTAAAAACCCTAATTGAATTAGAATAAGCCTAGGGAGGACAAAAATGACCTAAATGTTCTACCAATGACACAAAATCACTTATTGGATGCACAAGATTGGTTAAAAAGTCTAATTGTATTAGAATAACCCTAGGGAGGACGAAAATAACCTAAATGTTCAACCAATGACGCAAAATCACCTATTGGATGCACAAGATTGGTTAAAAACCCTATTTGGATTAGAATAAGCCTAGGGAGGACCAAAACGACCTAAATGTTCTACCAGTGACACAAAATCTCTTATTGGATGCACAAGATTGGTTATAAACCCTAATTGGATTAAAATAAGCCTAGGGTGGACGAAAATTACCGAAATGTTCAATCAATGACACAAACGCACTTATTGGATGCACAAGATTGGTTAAAAACCCTAATTGGATTAGAATAACTCTAGGGATGACGAAAACGACCTAAATGTTCAACCAATGACCCAAAATCACTTATTGGATGCCCAAGATTGGTTAAAATCCTTAATTGGATTAGAATACGCCTACGGAGGACGAAAAAGACCTAAATGTTCTACCAATGACACAAAATCACTTATTGCATACACAAGATTGGTTAAAAACCCTATTTCGATTCGAATAAGCCTAGGGAGGACCAAAACGACCTTAATGTTCAACCAATGACACAAAATAACATATTGGATGCACAAGATTGGTTATAAACCCTAATTGGATTAAAATAAGCCTAGGGTTGACGAAAATGACCGAAATGTTCAATCAATGACATAAACGCACTTATTGGATGCACAAGATTGATTAAAAACCCTAATTGGATTAGAATAAGTCTACGGAGGACGAAAACGACCTAAATGTTCAATCAATGACACAAAATCAGTTATCGGATGCGCAAGATTGGTTAAAATCCCTAATTGGATTAGAATAAGCCTAAGTAGGACGCAAATAATCTAAATGTTCAACAATTGACACAAAATCACTTATTGGACGTACAAGATTGGTTAAAAACCCTATTTCAATTAGAATAAGCCTAGGGAGGACCAAAACGACCTTAATGTTCAACCAATAACACAAAATAACATATTGGATGCACAAGATTGGTTAAAAACCCTAATTGAATTAGAATAAGCCTAGGGAGGACAAAAATGACCTAAATGTTCTACCAATGACACAAAATCACTTATTGGATGCACAAGATTTGTTAAAAAGTCTAATTGTATTAGAATAACCCTAGGGAGGACGAAAATAACCTAAATGTTCAACCAATGACGCAAAATCACCTATTGGATGCACAAGATTGGTTAAAAACCCTATTTGGATTAGAATAAGCCTAGGGAGGACCAAAACGACCTAAATGTTCTACCAGTGACACAAAATCTCTTATTGGATGCACAAGATTGGTTATAAACCCTAATTGGATTAAAATAAGCCTAGGGTGGACGAAAATTACCGAAATGTTCAATCAATGACACAAACGCACTTATTGGATGCACAAGATTGGTTAAAAACCCTAATTGGATTAGAATAACTCTAGGGATGACGAAAACGACCTAAATGTTCAACCAATGACCCAAAATCACTTATTGGATGCCCAAGATTGGTTAAAATCCTTAATTGGATTAGAATACGCCTACGGAGGACGAAAAAGACCTAAATGTTCTACCAATGACACAAAATCACTTATTGCATACACAAGATTGGTTAAAAACCCTATTTCGATTCGAATAAGCCTAGGGAGGACCAAAACGACCTTAATGTTCAACCAATGACACAAAATAACATATTGGATGCACAAGATTGGTTATAAACCCTAATTGGATTAAAATAAGCCTAGGGTTGACGAAAATGACCGAAATGTTCAATCAATGACATAAACGCACTTATTGGATGCACAAGATTGATTAAAAACCCTAATTGGATTAGAATAAGTCTACGGAGGACGAAAACGACCTAAATGTTCAATCAATGACACAAAATCAGTTATCGGATGCGCAAGATTGGTTAAAATCCCTAATTGGATTAGAATAAGCCTAAGTAGGACGCAAATAATCTAAATGTTCAACAATTGACACAAAATCACTTATTGGACGTACAAGATTGGTTAAAAACCCTATTTCAATTAGAATAAGCCTAGGGAGGACCAAAACGACCTTAATGTTCAACCAATGACACAAAATAACATATTGGATGCACAAGATTGGTTAAAAACCCTAATTGAATTAGAATAAGCCTAGGGAGGACAAAAATGACCTAAATGTTCTACCAATGACACAAAATCACTTATTGGATGCACAAGATTGGTTAAAAAGTCTAATTGTATTAGAATAACCCTAGGGAGGACGAAAATAACCTAAATGTTCAACCAATGACGCAAAATCACCTATTGGATGCACAAGATTGGTTAAAAACCCTATTTGGATTAGAATAAGCCTAGGCAGGACCAAAACGACCTAAATGTTCTACCAGTGACACAAAATCTCTTATTGGATGCACAAGATTGGTTATAAACCCTAATTGGATTAAAATAAGCCTAGGGTGGACGAAAATTACCGAAATGTTCAATCAATTACACAAACGCACTTATTGGATGCACAAGATTGGTTAAAAACCCTAATTGGATTAGAATAACTCTAGGGATGACGAAAATGACCTAAATGTTCAACCAATGACACAAAATCACTTATTGGATGCCCAAGATTGGTTAAAATCCCTAATTGGATTAGAATAAGCCTATGGAGGACGCAAATGACCTAAATGTTCAACCAATGACACAAAATCACTTATTGGATGCACAAGATTGGTTAAAAACCCTATTTCGATTAGAATAAGCCTAGGGAGGACCAAAACGACCTTAATATTCAACCAATGACACAAAATAAAATATTGGATGCACAAGATTGGTTAAAAACCCTAATTGGACTAGAATAAGCCTAGGGAGGACGAAAAATGACCTAAATGTTCAACCAATGACACAAAATCACTTATTGGATACACAAGATTGGTTAAAAACCATATTTCGAATAAAATAAGCCTAGGTAGGACAAAAACGACCTTAATGTTCAACCAATGACACAAAATAACATATTGGATGCACAAGATTGGTTAAAAATCCCCATTGGATTAGAATAAGCCTAGGTAGTTCAAAAACGACCTTAATGTTCAACCAATGACACAAAATAACATATTGGATGCAAAAGATTAGTTAAAAACCCTAATTGGATTAGAATAAGCTTAGGGCGGTTGAAGATGACCCAAATATTCAACCAATGACAATAAATCACTTATTGGATGCACAAGATTGGTTAAAAACGCTATTTCGATTAGAATAAGGCTAGGGAGGACAAAAACGACCAAAATTTGCAACCAATGACACAAAATAACATATTGGATGCACAAGATTGGTTAAAACCCCTAATTGGATTAGAATACGCCTACGGAGGACGAAAAAGACCTAAATGTTCTACCAATGACACAAAATCACTTATTGCATACACAAGATTGGTTAAAAACCCTATTTCGATTCGAATAAGCCTAGGGAGGACCAAAACGACCTTAATGTTCAACCAATGACACAAAATAACATATTGGATGCACAAGATTGGTTATAAACCCTAATTGGATTAAAATAAGCCTAGGGTTGACGAAAATGACCGAAATGTTCAATCAATGACATAAACGCACTTATTGGATGCACAAGATTGATTAAAAACCCTAATTGGATTAGAATAAGTCTACGGAGGACGAAAACGACCTAAATGTTCAATCAATGACACAAAATCAGTTATCGGATGCGCAAGATTGGTTAAAATCCCTAATTGGATTAGAATAAGCCTAAGTAGGACGCAAATAATCTAAATGTTCAACAATTGACACAAAATCACTTATTGGACGTACAAGATTGGTTAAAAACCCTATTTCAATTAGAATAAGCCTAGGGAGGACCAAAACGACCTTAATGTTCAACCAATAACACAAAATAACATATTGGATGCACAAGATTGGTTAAAAACCCTAATTGAATTAGAATAAGCCTAGGGAGGACAAAAATGACCTAAATGTTCTACCAATGACACAAAATCACTTATTGGATGCACAAGATTTGTTAAAAAGTCTAATTGTATTAGAATAACCCTAGGGAGGACGAAAATAACCTAAATGTTCAACCAATGACGCAAAATCACCTATTGGATGCACAAGATTGGTTAAAAACCCTATTTGGATTAGAATAAGCCTAGGGAGGACCAAAACGACCTAAATGTTCTACCAGTGACACAAAATCTCTTATTGGATGCACAAGATTGGTTATAAACCCTAATTGGATTAAAATAAGCCTAGGGTGGACGAAAATTACCGAAATGTTCAATCAATGACACAAACGCACTTATTGGATGCACAAGATTGGTTAAAATCCCTAATTGGATTAGAATAACTCTAGGGATGACGAAAATGACCTAAATGTTCAACCAATGACACAAAATCACTTATTGGATGCCCAAGATTGGTTAAAATCCCTAATTGGATTAGAATAAGCCTATGGAGGACGCAAATGACCTAAATGTTCAACCAATGACACAAAATAACATATTGGATGCACAAGATTGGTTAAAAACCCTAATTGGACTAGAATAACCCTAGGGAGGACGAAAATAACCTAAATGTTCAACCAATGACGCAAAATCACCTATTGGATGCACAAGATTGGTTAAAAACCCTATTTGGATTAGAATAAGCCTAGGGAGGACCAAAACGACCTAAATGTTCTACCAGTGACACAAAATCTCTTATTGGATGCACAAGATTGGTTATAAACCCTAATTGGATTAAAATAAGCCTAGGGTGGACGAAAATTACCGAAATGTTCAATCAATGACACAAACGCACTTATTGGATGCACAAGATTGGTTAAAAACCCTAATTGGATTAGAATAACTCTAGGGATGACGAAAACGACCTAAATGTTCAACCAATGACCCAAAATCACTTATTGGATGCCCAAGATTGGTTAAAATCCCTAATTGGATTAGAATAAGCCTATGGAGGACGCAAATGACCTAAATGTTCAACCAATGACAGAAAATCACTTATTGGATGCACAAGATTGGTTAAAAACCCTATTTCGATTAGAATAAGCCTAGGGAGGCCCAAAACGACCTTAATATTCAACCAATGACACAAAATAACATATTGGATGCACAAGATTGGTTAAAAACCCTAATTGGACTAGAATAAGCCTAGGGAGGACGAAAAATGACCTAAATGTTCAACCAATGACACAAAATCACTTATTGGATGCACAAGATTGGTTAAAAACCATATTTCGTATAAAATAAGCCTAGGTAGGACAAAAACGACCTTAATGTTCAACCAATGACACAAAATAACATATTGGATGCACAAGATTTGTTAAAAATCCCCATTGGATTAGAATAAGCCTAGGTAGTTCAAAAACGACCTTAATGTTCAACCAATGACACAAAATAACATATTGGATGCAAAAGATTAGTTAAAAACCCTAATTGGATTAGAATAAGCTTAGGGCGGTTGAAGATGACCCAAATATTCAACCAATGACAATAAATCACTTATTGGATGCACAAGATTGGTTAAAAACGCTATTTCGATTAGAATAAGGCTAGGGAGGACAAAAACGACCAAAATTTGCAACCAATGACACAAAATAACATATTGGATGCACAAGATTGGTTAAAACCCCTAATTGGATTAGAATACGCCTACGGAGGACGAAAAAGACCTAAATGTTCTACCAATGACACAAATCACTTATTGCATACACAAGATTGGTTAAAAACCCTATTTCGATTCGAATAAGCCTAGGGAGGACCAAAACGACCTTAATGTTCAACCAATGACACAAAATAACATATTGGATGCACAAGATTGGTTATAAACCCTAATTGGATTAAAATAAGCCTAGGGTTGACGAAAATGACCGAAATGTTCAATCAATGACATAAACGCACTTATTGGATGCACAAGATTGATTAAAAACCCTAATTGGATTAGAATAAGTCTACGGAGGACGAAAACTACCTAAATGTTCAATCAATGACACAAAATCAGTTATCGGATGCACAAGATTGGTTAAAATCCCTAATTGGATTAGAATAAGCCTAAGGAGGACGCAAATAATCTAAATGTTCAACAATTGACACAAAATCACTTATTGGACGTACAAGATTGGTTAAAAACCCTATTTCGATTAGAATAAGCCTAGGGAGGACCAAAACGACCTTAATGTTCAACCAATGACACAAAATAACATATTGGATGCACAAGATTGGTTAAAAACCCTAATTGAATTAGAATAAGCCTAGGGAGGACAAAAATGACCTAAATGTTCTACCAATGACACAAAATCACTTATTGGATGCACAAGATTGGTTAAAAAGTCTAATTGTATTAGAATAACCCTAGGGAGGACGAAAATAACCTAAATGTTCAACCAATGACGCAAAATCACCTATTGGATGCACAAGATTGGTTAAAAACCCTATTTGGATTAGAATAAGCCTAGGGAGGACCAAAACGACCTAAATGTTCTACCAGTGACACAAAATCTCTTATTGGATGCACAAGATTGGTTATAAACCCTAATTGGATTAAAATAAGCCTAGGGTGGACGAAAATTACCGAAATGTTCAATCAATGACACAAACGCACTTATTGGATGCACAAGATTGGTTAAAAACCCTAATTGGATTAGAATAACTCTAGGGATGACGAAAATGACCTAAATGTTCAACCAATGACACAAAATCACTTATTGGATGCCCAAGATTGGTTAAAATCCCTAATTGGATTAGAATAAGCCTATGGAGGACGCAAATGACCTAAATGTTCAACCAATGACACAAAATCACTTATTGGATGCACAAGATTGGTTAAAAACCCTATTTCGATTAGAATAAGCCTAGGGAGGACCAAAACGACCTTAATATTCAACCAATGACACAAAATAAAATATTGGATGCACAAGATTGGTTAAAAACCCTAATTGGACTAGAATAAGCCTAGGGAGGACGAAAAATGACCTAAATGTTCAACCAATGACACAAAATCACTTATTGGATACACAAGATTGGTTAAAAACCATATTTCGAATAAAATAAGCCTAGGTAGGACAAAAACGACCTTAATGTTCAACCAATGACACAAAATAACATATTGGATGCACAAGATTGGTTAAAAATCCCCATTGGATTAGAATAAGCCTAGGTAGTTCAAAAACGACCTTAATGTTCAACCAATGACACAAAATAACATATTGGATGCAAAAGATTAGTTAAAAACCCTAATTGGATTAGAATAAGCTTAGGGCGGTTGAAGATGACCCAAATATTCAACCAATGACAATAAATCACTTATTGGATGCACAAGATTGGTTAAAAACGCTATTTCGATTAGAATAAGGCTAGGGAGGACAAAAACGACCAAAATTTGCAACCAATGACACAAAATAACATATTGGATGCACAAGATTGGTTAAAACCCCTAATTGGATTAGAATACGCCTACGGAGGACGAAAAAGACCTAAATGTTCTACCAATGACACAAAATCACTTATTGCATACACAAGATTGGTTAAAAACCCTATTTCGATTCGAATAAGCCTAGGGAGGACCAAAACGACCTTAATGTTCAACCAATGACACAAAATAACATATTGGATGCACAAGATTGGTTATAAACCCTAATTGGATTAAAATAAGCCTAGGGTTGACGAAAATGACCGAAATGTTCAATCAATGACATAAACGCACTTATTGGATGCACAAGATTGATTAAAAACCCTAATTGGATTAGAATAAGTCTACGGAGGACGAAAACGACCTAAATGTTCAATCAATGACACAAAATCAGTTATCGGATGCGCAAGATTGGTTAAAATCCCTAATTGGATTAGAATAAGCCTAAGTAGGACGCAAATAATCTAAATGTTCAACAATTGACACAAAATCACTTATTGGACGTACAAGATTGGTTAAAAACCCTATTTCAATTAGAATAAGCCTAGGGAGGACCAAAACGACCTTAATGTTCAACCAATAACACAAAATAACATATTGGATGCACAAGATTGGTTAAAAACCCTAATTGAATTAGAATAAGCCTAGGGAGGACAAAAATGACCTAAATGTTCTACCAATGACACAAAATCACTTATTGGATGCACAAGATTTGTTAAAAAGTCTAATTGTATTAGAATAACCCTAGGGAGGACGAAAATAACCTAAATGTTCAACCAATGACGCAAAATCACCTATTGGATGCACAAGATTGGTTAAAAACCCTATTTGGATTAGAATAAGCCTAGGGAGGACCAAAACGACCTAAATGTTCTACCAGTGACACAAAATCTCTTATTGGATGCACAAGATTGGTTATAAACCCTAATTGGATTAAAATAAGCCTAGGGTGGACGAAAATTACCGAAATGTTCAATCAATGACACAAACGCACTTATTGGATGCACAAGATTGGTTAAAAACCCTAATTGGATTAGAATAACTCTAGGGATGACGAAAACGACCTAAATGTTCAACCAATGACCCAAAATCACTTATTGGATGCCCAAGATTGGTTAAAATCCCTAATTGGATTAGAATAAGCCTATGGAGGACGCAAATGACCTAAATGTTCAACCAATGACAGAAAATCACTTATTGGATGCACAAGATTGGTTAAAAACCCTATTTCGATTAGAATAAGCCTAGGGAGGCCCAAAACGACCTTAATATTCAACCAATGACACAAAATAACATATTGGATGCACAAGATTGGTTAAAAACCCTAATTGGACTAGAATAAGCCTAGGGAGGACGAAAAATGACCTAAATGTTCAACCAATGACACAAAATCACTTATTGGATGCACAAGATTGGTTAAAAACCATATTTCGTATAAAATAAGCCTAGGTAGGACAAAAACGACCTTAATGTTCAACCAATGACACAAAATAACATATTGGATGCACAAGATTTGTTAAAAATCCCCATTGGATTAGAATAAGCCTAGGTAGTTCAAAAACGACCTTAATGTTCAACCAATGACACAAAATAACATATTGGATGCAAAAGATTAGTTAAAAACCCTAATTGGATTAGAATAAGCTTAGGGCGGTTGAAGATGACCCAAATATTCAACCAATGACAATAAATCACTTATTGGATGCACAAGATTGGTTAAAAACGCTATTTCGATTAGAATAAGGCTAGGGAGGACAAAAACGACCAAAATTTGCAACCAATGACACAAAATAACATATTGGATGCACAAGATTGGTTAAAACCCCTAATTGGATTAGAATACGCCTACGGATGACGAAAAAGACCTAAATGTTCTACCAATGACACAAAATCACTTATTGCATACACAAGATTGGTTAAAAACCCTATTTCGATTCGAATAAGCCTAGGGAGGACCAAAACGACCTTAATGTTCAACCAATGACACAAAATAACATATTGGATGCACAAGATTGGTTATAAACCCTAATTGGATTAAAATAAGCCTAGGGTTGACGAAAATGACCGAAATGTTCAATCAATGACATAAACGCACTTATTGGATGCACAAGATTGATTAAAAACCCTAATTGGATTAGAATAAGTCTACGGAGGACGAAAACTACCTAAATGTTCAATCAATGACACAAAATCAGTTATCGGATGCACACGAGTGGTTAAAATCCCTAATTGGATTAGAATAAGCCTAAGGAGGACGCAAATAATCTAAATGTTCAACAATTGACACAAAATCACTTATTGGACGTACAAGATTGGTTAAAAACCCTATTTCGATTAGAATAAGCCTAGGGAGGACCAAAACGACCTTAATGTTCAACCAATGACACAAAATAACATATTGGATGCACAAGATTGGTTAAAAACCCTAATTGAATTAGAATAAGCCTAGGGAGGACAAAGATGACCTAAATGTTCTACCAATGACACAAAATCACTTATTGGATGCACAAGATTGGTTAAAAAGTCTAATTGTATTAGAATAACCCTAGGGAGGACGAAAATAACCTAAATGTTCAACCAATGACGCAAAATCACCTATTGGATGCACAAGATTGGTTAAAAACCCTATTTGGATTAGAATAAGCCTAGGCAGGACCAAAACGACCTAAATGTTCTACCAGTGACACAAAATCTCTTATTGGATGCACAAGATTGGTTATAAACCCTAATTGGATTAAAATAAGCCTAGGGTGGACGAAAATTACCGAAATGTTCAATCAATTACACAAACGCACTTATTGGATGCACAAGATTGGTTAAAAACCCTAATTGGATTAGAATAACTCTAGGGATGACGAAAATGACCTAAATGTTCAACCAATGACACAAAATCACTTATTGGATGCCCAAGATTGGTTAAAATCCCTAATTGGATTAGAATAAGCCTATGGAGGACGCAAATGACCTAAATGTTCAACCAATGACACAAAATCACTTATTGGATGCACAAGATTGGTTAAAAACCCTATTTCGATTAGAATAAGCCTAGGGAGGACCAAAACGACCTTAATATTCAACCAATGACACAAAATAACATATTGGATGCACAAGATTGGTTAAAAACCCTAATTGGACTAGAATAAGCCTAGGGAGGACGAAAAATGACCTAAATGTTCAACCAATGACACAAAATCACTTATTGGATGCACAAGATTGGTTAAAAACCATATTTCGAATAAAATAAGCCTAGGTAGTTCAAAAACGACCTTAATGTTCAACCAATGACACAAAATAACATATTGGATGCAAAAGATTAGTTAAAAACCCTAATTGGATTAGAATAATCTTAGGGCGGTTGAAGATGACCCAAATATTCAACCAATGACAATAAATCACTTATTGGATGCACAAGATTGGTTAAAAACGCTATTTCGATTAGAATAAGGCTAGGGAGGACAAAAACGACCAAAATTTGCAACCAATGACACAAAATAACATATTGGATGCACAAGATTGGTTAAAACCCCTAATTGGATTAGAATACGCCTACGGAGGACGAAAAAGACCTAAATGTTCTACCAATGACACAAATCACTTATTGCATACACAAGATTGGTTAAAAACCCTATTTCGATTCGAATAAGCCTAGGGAGGACCAAAACGACCTTAATGTTCAACCAATGACACAAAATAACATATTGGATGCACAAGATTGGTTATAAACCCTAATTGGATTAAAATAAGCCTAGGGTTGACGAAAATGACCGAAATGTTCAATCAATGACATAAACGCACTTATTGGATGCACAAGATTGATTAAAAACCCTAATTGGATTAGAATAAGTCTACGGAGGACGAAAACTACCTAAATGTTCAATCAATGACACAAAATCAGTTATCGGATGCACAAGATTGGTTAAAATCCCTAATTGGATTAGAATAAGCCTAAGGAGGACGCAAATAATCTAAATGTTCAACAATTGACACAAAATCACTTATTGGACGTACAAGATTGGTTAAAAACCCTATTTCGATTAGAATAAGCCTAGGGAGGACCAAAACGACCTTAATGTTCAACCAATGACACAAAATAACATATTGGATGCACAAGATTGGTTAAAAACCCTAATTGAATTAGAATAAGCCTAGGGAGGACAAAAATGACCTAAATGTTCTACCAATGACACAAAATCACTTATTGGATGCACAAGATTGGTTAAAAAGTCTAATTGTATTAGAATAACCCTAGGGAGGACGAAAATAACCTAAATGTTCAACCAATGACGCAAAATCACCTATTGGATGCACAAGATTGGTTAAAAACCCTATTTGGATTAGAATAAGCCTAGGGAGGACCAAAACGACCTAAATGTTCTACCAGTGACACAAAATCTCTTATTGGATGCACAAGATTGGTTATAAACCCTAATTGGATTAAAATAAGCCTAGGGTGGACGAAAATTACCGAAATGTTCAATCAATGACACAAACGCACTTATTGGATGCACAAGATTGGTTAAAAACCCTAATTGGATTAGAATAACTCTAGGGATGACGAAAATGACCTAAATGTTCAACTAATGACACAAAATCACTTATTGGATGCCCAAGATTGGTTAAAATCCCTAATTGGATTAGAATAAGCCTATGGAGGATGCAAATGACCTAAATGTTCAACCAATGACACAAAATAACATATTGGATGCACAAGATTGGTTAAAAACCCTAATTGGACTAGAATAACCCTAGGGAGGACGAAAATAACCTAAATGTTCAACCAATGACGCAAAATCACCTATTGGATGCACAAGATTGGTTAAAAACCCTATTTGGATTAGAATAAGCCTAGGGAGGACCAAAACGACCTAAATGTTCTACCAGTGACACAAAATCTCTTATTGGATGCACAAGATTGGTTATAAACCCTAATTGGATTAAAATAAGCCTAGGGTGGACGAAAATTACCGAAATGTTCAATCAATGACACAAACGCACTTATTGGATGCACAAGATTGGTTAAAATCCCTAATTGGATTAGAATAACTCTAGGGATGACGAAAATGACCTAAATGTTCAACCAATGACACAAAATCACTTATTGGATGCCCAAGATTGGTTAAAATCCCTAATTGGATTAGAATAAGCCTATGGAGGACGCAAATGACCTAAATGTTCAACCAATGACACAAAATCACTTATTGGATGCACAAGATTGGTTAAAAACCCTATTTCGATTAGAATAAGCCTAGGGAGGACCAAAACGACCTTAATATTCAACCAATGACACAAAATAAAATATTGGATGCACAAGATTGGTTAAAAACCCTAATTGGACTAGAATAAGCCTAGGGAGGACGAAAAATGACCTAAATGTTCAACCAATGACACAAAATCACTTATTGGATACACAAGATTGGTTAAAAACCATATTTCGAATAAAATAAGCCTAGGTAGGACAAAAACGACCTTAATGTTCAACCAATGACACAAAATAACATATTGGATGCACAAGATTGGTTAAAAATCCCCATTGGATTAGAATAAGCCTAGGTAGTTCAAAAACGACCTTAATGTTCAACCAATGACACAAAATAACATATTGGATGCAAAAGATTAGTTAAAAACCCTAATTGGATTAGAATAAGCTTAGGGCGGTTGAAGATGACCCAAATATTCAACCAATGACAATAAATCACTTATTGGATGCACAAGATTGGTTAAAAACGCTATTTCGATTAGAATAAGGCTAGGGAGGACAAAAACGACCAAAATTTGCAACCAATGACACAAAATAACATATTGGATGCACAAGATTGGTTAAAACCCCTAATTGGATTAGAATACGCCTACGGAGGACGAAAAAGACCTAAATGTTCTACCAATGACACAAATCACTTATTGCATACACAAGATTGGTTAAAAACCCTATTTCGATTCGAATAAGCCTAGGGAGGACCAAAACGACCTTAATGTTCAACCAATGACACAAAATAACATATTGGATGCACAAGATTGGTTATAAACCCTAATTGGATTAAAATAAGCCTAGGGTTGACGAAAATGACCGAAATGTTCAATCAATGACATAAACGCACTTATTGGATGCACAAGATTGATTAAAAACCCTAATTGGATTAGAATAAGTCTACGGAGGACGAAAACTACCTAAATGTTCAATCAATGACACAAAATCAGTTATCGGATGCACAAGATTGGTTAAAATCCCTAATTGGATTAGAATAAGCCTAAGGAGGACGCAAATAATCTAAATGTTCAACAATTGACACAAAATCACTTATTGGACGTACAAGATTGGTTAAAAACCCTATTTCGATTAGAATAAGCCTAGGGAGGACCAAAACGACCTTAATGTTCAACCAATGACACAAAATAACATATTGGATGCACAAGATTGGTTAAAAACCCTAATTGAATTAGAATAAGCCTAGGGAGGACAAAAATGACCTAAATGTTCTACCAATGACACAAAATCACTTATTGGATGCACAAGATTGGTTAAAAAGTCTAATTGTATTAGAATAACCCTAGGGAGGACGAAAATAACCTAAATGTTCAACCAATGACGCAAAATCACCTATTGGATGCACAAGATTGGTTAAAAACCCTATTTGGATTAGAATAAGCCTAGGGAGGACCAAAACGACCTAAATGTTCTACCAGTGACACAAAATCTCTTATTGGATGCACAAGATTGGTTATAAACCCTAATTGGATTAAAATAAGCCTAGGGTGGACGAAAATTACCGAAATGTTCAATCAATGACACAAACGCACTTATTGGATGCACAAGATTGGTTAAAAACCCTAATTGGATTAGAATAACTCTAGGGATGACGAAAATGACCTAAATGTTCAACCAATGACACAAAATCACTTATTGGATGCCCAAGACTGGTTAAAATCCCTAATTGGATTAGAATAAGCCTGTGGAGGACGCAAATGACCTAAATGTTCAACCAATGACACAAAATCACTTATTGGATGCACAAGATTGGTTAAAAACCCTATTTCGATTAGAATAAGCCTAGGGAGGACCAAAACAACCTTAATATTCAACCAATGACACAAAATAACATATTGGATGCACAAGATTGGTTAAAAACCCTAATTGGACTAGAATAAGCCTAGGGAGGACGAAAAATGACCTAAATGTTCGACCAATGACACAAAATCACTTATTGGATGCACAAGATTGGTTAAAAACCATATTTCGAATAAAATAAGCCTAGGTAGGACAAAAACGACCTTAATGTTCAACCAATGACACAAAATAACATATTGGATGCACAAGATTGGTTAAAAATCCCCATTGGATTAGAATAAGCCTAGGTAGTTCAAAAACGACCTTAATGTTCAACCAATGACACAAAATAACATATTGGATGCAAAAGATTAGTTAAAAACCCTAATTGGATTAGAATAAGCTTAGGGCGGTTGAAGATGACCCAAATATTCAACCAATGACAATAAATCACTTATTGGATGCACAAGATTGGTTAAAAACGCTATTTCGATTAGAATAAGGCTAGGGAGGACAAAAACGACCAAAATTTGCAACCAATGACACAAAATAACATATTGGATGCACAAGATTGGTTAAAACCCCTAATTGGATTAGAATACGCCTACGGAGGACGAAAAAGACCTAAATGTTCTACCAATGACACAAAATCACTTATTGCATACACAAGATTGGTTAAAAACCCTATTTCGATTCGAATAAGCCTAGGGAGGACCAAAACGACCTTAATGTTCAACCAATGACACAAAATAACATATTGGATGCACAAGATTGGTTATAAACCCTAATTGGATTAAAATAAGCCTAGAGTTGACGAAAATGACCGAAATGTTCAATCAATGACATAAACGCACTTATTGGATGCACAAGATTGATTCAAAACCCTAATTGGATTAGAATAAGTCTACGGAGGACGAAAACGACCTAAATGTTCAATCAATGACACAAAATCTGTTATCGGATGCACAAGATTGGTTAAAATCCCTAATTGGATTAGAATAAGCCTAAGGAGGACGCAAATAATCTAAATGTTCAACAATTGACACAAAATCACTTATTGGACGTACAAGATTGGTTAAAAACCCTATTTCGATTAGAATAAGCCTAGGGAGGACCAAAACGACCTTAATGTTCAACCAATGACACAAAATAACATATTGGATGCACAAGATTGGTTAAAAACCCTAATTGAATTAGAATAAGCCTAGGGAGGACAAAAATGACCTAAATGTTCTACCAATGACACAAAATCACTTATTGGATGCACAAGATTGGTTAAAAAGTCTAATTGTATTAGAATAACCCTAGGGAGGACGAAAATAACCTAAATGTTCAACCAATGACGCAAAATCATCTATTGGATGCACAAGATTGGTTAAAAACCCTATTTGGATTAGAATAAGCCTAGGGAGGACCAAAACGACCTAAATGTTCTACCAGTGACAGAAAATCTCTTATTGGATGCACAAGATTGGTTATAAACCCTAATTGGATTAAAATAAGCCTAGGGTGGACGAAAATTACCGAAATGTTCAATCAATGACACAAACGCACTTATTGGATGCACAAGATTGGTTAAAAACCCTAATTGGATTAGAATAACTCTAGGGATGACGAAAACGACCTAAATGTTCAACCAATGACACAAAATCACTTATTGGATGCCCAAGATTGGTTAAAATCCCTAATTGGATTAGAATAAGCCTATGGAGGACGCAAATGACCTAAATGTTCAACCAATGACACAAAATCACTTATTGGATGCACAAGATTGGTTAAAAACCCTATTTCGATTAGAATAAGCCTAGGGAGGACCAAAACGACCTTAATATTCAACCAATGACACAAAATAAAATATTGGATGCACAAGATTGGTTAAAAACCCTAATTGGACTAGAATAAGCCTAGGGAGGACGAAAAATGACCTAAATGTTCAACCAATGACACAAAATCACTTATTGGATACACAAGATTGGTTAAAAACCATATTTCGAATAAAATAAGCCTAGGTAGGACAAAAACGACCTTAATGTTCAACCAATGACACAAAATAACATATTGGATGCACAAGATTGGTTAAAAATCCCCATTGGATTAGAATAAGCCTAGGTAGTTCAAAAACGACCTTAATGTTCAACCAATGACACAAAATAACATATTGGATGCAAAAGATTAGTTAAAAACCCTAATTGGATTAGAATAAGCTTAGGGCGGTTGAAGATGACTCAAATATTCAACCAATGACAATAACTCACTTATTGGATGCACAAGATTGGTTAAAAACCCTAATTGAATTAGAATAAGCCTAGGGAGGACAAAAATGACCTAAATGTTCTACCAATGACACAAAATCACTTATTGGATGCACAAGATTGGTTAAAAAGTCTAATTGTATTAGAATAACCCTAGGGAGGATGAAAATAACCTAAATGTTCAACCAATGACGCAAAATCACCTATTGGATGCCCAAGATTGGTTAAAAACCCTATTTGGATTAGAATAAGCCTAGGGAGGACCAAAACGACCTTAATGTTCAACCAATGACACAAAATAACATATTGGATGCACAAGATTGGTTATAAACCCTAATTGGATTAGAATAAGCCTAGGGAGGACCAAAAATGACCTAAATGTTCAACCAATGACACAAAATCACTTATTGGATGCACAAGATTGGTTATAAACCCTAATTGGATTAAAATAAGCCTAGGGTGGACGAAAATTATCGAAATGTTCAATCAATGACACAAACGCACTTATTGGATGCACAAGATTGGTTAAAAACCCTAATTGGATTAGAATAACTCTAGGGAGGACGAAAATGACCTAAATGTTCAACCAATGACACAAAATCACTTATTGGATGCCCAAGATTGGTTAAAATCCCTAATTGGATTAGAATAAGCCTAAGGAGGACGCAAGTGACCTAAATGTTCAACCAATGACACAAAATCACTTATTGGATGCAAAAGATTGGTTAAAAATCCTAATTGGATTAGAATAAGTCTAGGGAGGATGAAAATGACCTAAATGTTCAACCAATGACAAAAAATCACTTATTTGATGCCCAAGATTGGTTAAAATCCCTAATTGGATTAGAATAAGCCTAAGGAGGACGCAAATGACCTAAATACTCAACCAATGACACAAAATCACTTATGGGATGCACAAGATTGGTTAAAAACCCTATTTCGATTAGAATAAGCCTAGGGAGGACCAAAACGACCTTAATGTTCAACCAATGACACAAAATAACATATTGGATGCACAACATTTGTTAAAAACCCCAATTGGATTAGAATAAGCCTTGGTAGGACAAAAACGACCTTAATGTTCAACCAATAACACAAAATAACATATTGGATGCAAAAGATTGGTTAAAAACCCTAATTGGATTAGAATAAGCCTAGGGAGGACGAAAATGACCTAAATATTCAACCAATGACCTAAAATCACTTATTGGATGCACAAGATTGGTTAAAAACCCTAATTGGATTAGAATAAGCCTAGGGCGGTTGAAAATGACCCAAATGTTCAACCAATGACACAAAATCACTTATTGGATGAAAAAGATTGGTTAAAAACCCTAATTGGATTAGAATAAGCCTAGGGAGGACGAAAAAGACCTAAATGTTCTACCAATGAAACAAAATCACTTATTGGATGCACAAGATTGGTTATAAACCCTAATTGGATTAGAATAAGCCTAGGGTGGACGAAAATGACCGAAATCTTCAAACAATGACACAAAATCACCTATTGGATGCACAAGATTGATTAAAAACCTTAATTGGATTAGAATAAGCCTAGGGAGGACGAAAATGACCTAAATGTTCAAACAATGACACAAAATGACCTATTGGATGCCCAAGATTGGTTAAAAACCCTATTTGCATTAGAATAAGCCTAGGGAAGACGAAAAAGACCTAAATGTTCTACCAATGACACTAAATCACTTATTGGATGCACAAGATTGGTTATAAACCCTAATTGGATTAGAATAAGCCTAGGGTGGACGAAAATGACCGAAATGTTCAATCAATGACACAAAATCACCTATTGGATGCACAAGATTGGTTAAAAACCCTATTTGGATTAGAATAAGCCTAGGGAGGACGAAAAATACCTAAATGTTCTACCAATGTCACAAAATCACTTACTGGATGCACATGATTGGTTATAAACCCTAATTGGATTAGAATAAGCCTAGCGTGGACGAAAATGACCGAAATGTTCAATCAATGACACAAACGCACTTATTGGAGGCACAAGATTGATTAAAAACCTTATTTGGATTAGAATAAGCCTAGGGAGGACAAAAATGACCTAAATGTTCAAACAATGACACAAAATCACCTATTGGATGCACAAGATTGGTTAAAAACCCTATTTGGATTAGAATAAGCCTAGGGAGGACGAAAATGACCGAAATCTTCAAACAATGACACAAAATCACCTATTGGATGCACAAGATTGATTAAAAACCCTAATTGGATTAGAATAAGCCTAGGGAGGACGAAAATGACCTAAATGTTCAAACAATGACACAAAATCACCTATTGGATGCCCAAGATTGGTTAAAAACCCTATTTGCATTAGAATAAGCCTAGGGAGGACGAAAAAGACCTAAATGTTCTACCAATGACACAAAATCACCTATTGGATGCACAAGATTGGTTAAAAACTCTAATTGTATTAGAATAAGATTAGGGAGGACGAAAATGACCTAAATGTTCAACCAATGACACAAAATCACCTATTGGATGCACAAGATTTGTTAAAAACCCTATTTGGATTAGAATAAGCCTAGGGAGGACGAAAATGACCTAAATTTGCAACCAATTACACAAAATAACATATTGGATGCACAAGATTGGTTAAAAACCCTAATTGGATTAGAATAAGCCTAGGGTGGACGAAAATGACCGAAATGTTCAATCAATGACACAAACGCACTTATTGGATGCACAAGATTGGTTAAAAACCCTAATTGGATTAGAATAACTCTAGGGAGGACGAAAATGACCTAAATGTTCAACCAATGACACAAAATCACTTATTGGATGCACAAGATTGGTTAAAATCCCTAATTGGATTAGAATAAGCCTACGAAGGACGCAAGTGACCTAAATGTTCAACCAATGACACAAAATCACTTATTGGATGCAAAAGATTGGTTAAAAATCCTAATTGGATTAGAATAAGTCTAGGGAGGACGAAAATGACCTAAATGTTCAACCAATGACAAAAAATCAATTATTTGATGCCCAAGATTGGTTAAAATCCCTAATTGGATTAGAATAAGCCTAACGAGGACGCAAATGACCTAAATACTCAACCAATGACACAAAATCACTTATGGGATGCACAAGATTGGTTAAAAACCCTATTTCGATTAGAATAAGCCTAGGGAGGACCAAAACGACCTTAATGTTCAACCAATGACACAAAATAACATATTGTATGCACATGATTGCTTAAGAACCCTAATTGTATTAGAGTAAGCCTAGGAAGGACGAAAAATGACCTAAATGTTCAACCAATGACACAAAATCACTTATTGGATGCACAAGATTGGTTAAAAACCATATTTCAATTAGGATAAGCCTAGGTAGGACGAAAACGACCTTAATGTTCAACCAATGACACAAAATCACTTATTGGATGCAAAAGATTGGTTAAAAATCCCAATTGGATTAGAATAAGTCTAGGGAGGACGAAAATGACCTAAATGTTCAACCAATGACAAAAAATCAATTATTTGATGCCCAAGATTGGTTAAAATCCCTAATTGGATTAGAATAAGCCTAAGGAGGACGCAAATGACCTAAATACTCAACCAATGACACAAAATCACTTATGGGATGCACAAGATTGGTTAAAAACCCTATTTCGATTAGAATAAGCCTAGGGAGGACCAAAACGACCTTAATGTTCAACCAATGACACAAAATAACATATTGTATGCACATGATTGCTTAAGAACCCTAATTGTATTAGAGTAAGCCTAGGGAGGACGAAAAATGACCTAAATGTTCAACCAATGACACAAAATCACTTATTGGATGCACAAGATTGGTTAAAAACCATATTTCAATTAGGATAAGCATAGGTAGGACGAAAACGACCTTAATGTTCAACCAATGACACAAAATAACATATTGGATGCACAACATTTGTTAAAAACCCCAATTGGATTAGAATAAGCCTAGGTAGGACAAAAACGACCTTAATGTTCAACCAATGACACAAAATAACATATTGGATGCACAAGATTGGTTAAAAACCCTATTTGGATTAGAATAAGCCTAGGGAGGACGAAAATGACCGAAATCTTCAAACAATGACACAAAATCACCTATTGGATGCACA
>JBBPBQ010000008.1:31495985-31533625 GCA_037974755.1 Cicer yamashitae | reverse complement strand
ATTATAATAAGCCTAGGGAGGACGAAAATAACCTAAATGTTCAACCAATGACGCAAAATCACCTATTGGATGCACAAGATTGGTTAAAAACCCTATTTGGATTAGAATAAGCCTAGGGAGGACAAAAACGACCTAAATGTTCTACCAATGAAACAAAATCTCTTATTGGATGCCCAAGATTGGTTATAAACCCTAATTGGATTAAAATAAGCCTAGGGTGGACGAAAATTACTGAAATGTTCAACCAATGACACAAAATAACATATTGGATGCATAAGATTGGTTAAAAACCCTAATTAGATTAGAATAAGCCTAGGGAGGACGAAAAAATGACCTAAATGTTCAACCAATGACACAAAATCAGTTATTGGATGCACAAGATTGGTTAAAAACCATATTTCGAATAAAATAAGCCTAGGTAGGACAAAAACGACCTTAATGGTCAACCAATGACACAAAATAACATATTGGATGCACAAGATTGGTTAAAAATCCCAATTGGATTAGAATAAGCCTAGGTAGTTCAAAAACGACCTTAATGTTCAACCAATGACACAAAATAACATATTGGATGCAAAAGATTAGTTAAAAACCCTAATTGGATTAGAATAAGCCTAGGGCGGTTGAAGATGACCCAAATGTTCAACCAATGACAATAAATCACTTATTGGAAGCACAAGATTGGTTAAAAACCCTATTTCGATTAGAATAAGCCTAGGGAGGACAAAAACGACCAAAATTTGCAACCAATGACTCAAAATAACATATTGGATGCACAAGATTGGTTAAAACCCCTAATTGGATTAGAATACGCATATGGAGGACGAAAATGACCTAAATGTTCAACCAATCACACAAAATCACTTATTGGATGCACAAGATTGGTTAAAAACCCTAATTGGATTAGAATAAGCCTAGGGAGGACGAAAAAGACCTAAATGTTCAACCAATGACACAAAATCACTTATTGGATGCACAAGATTGGTTATAAACCCTAATTGGATTAAAATAAGCCTAGGGTGGACGAAAATGACCCAAATGTTCAATCAATGACACAAACGCACTTATTGGATGCACAAGATTGGTTAAAAACCCAATTTGATTAGAATAAGCCTAGGTAGGACAAGAACGACCTTAATGTTCAACCAATGACACAAAATAACATATTGGATGGAAAAGATTGGTTAAAAACCCTAATTGGATTAGAATAAGCCTAGGGAGGACGAAAATGACCTAAATATTCAACCAATGACCTAAAATCACTTATTGGATGCACAAGATTGGTTAAAAACCCTAATTGGATTAGAATAAGCGTAGGGCGGTTGAAAATGACCCAAATGTTCAACCAATGACACAAAATCACTTATGGGATGCACAAGATTGGTTAAAAACCCTAATTGGATTAGAATAAGCCTAGGGAGGACGAAAAGGACCTAAATGTTCTACCAATGACACAAAATCACTTATTGGATGCACAAGATTTGTTATAAATCCTAATTGAATTAAAATAAGCCTAGGGTGGACGAAAATGACCGAAATGTTCAATCAATGAGACAAACGCACTTATTGGATGCACAAGATTGGTTAAAAACCCTAATTGGATTAGAATAACTCTAGGGAGGATGAAAATGACCTAAATGTTCAACCAATGACACAAAATCACTTATTGGATGCCCAAGATTTGTTAAAATCCCTAATTGGATTAGAGTAAGCCTAAGGAGGACGCAAATGACCTAAATGTTCAACCAATGACACGAAATCACTTATTGGATGCACAAGATTGGTTAAAAACCCTATTTCGATTAGAATAAGCCTAGGGAGGACCAAAACGACCAAAATTTGCAACCAATGACACAAAATAACATATTGGACGCACAAGATTGGTTAAAACCCCTAATTGGATTAGAATAAGCCTATGGAGGACGCAAATGACCAAAATGTTCAACCAATGACACAAAATCACTTATTGGATGCACAAGATCAGTTAAAAACCCCAATTGGATTAGAATAAGCCTAGGGAGGACGAAAAAGACCTAAATGTTCTACCAATGACACAAAAATCACTTATTGGATGCACAAGATTGGTTAAAAACCCTATTTCGATTAGAATAAGCCTAGGGAGGACCAAAACGACCTTAATGTTCAACCAATGACACAAAATAACATATTGGATGCACAAGATTGGTTAAAAACACTAATTGGATTAGAAATAGCCTAGGGAGGACGAAAATGACCTAAATGTTCAACCATTGACACAAAATCACTTATTGGATGCACAAGATTGGTTAAAAACCCTAATTGGATTAGAATAAGTCTAGGGAGGACGAAAATGACCTAAATGTTCAACCAATGACACAAAATCACTTATTTGATGCCCAAGATTGGTTAAAATCCCTAATTGGATTAGAATAAGCCTAAGGAGGACGCAAATGACCTAAATGTTCAACCAATCACACAAAATCACTTATGGGATGCACAAGATTGGTTAAAAACCCTATTTCGATTAGAATAAGCCTAGGGAGGACCAAAACGACCTTAATGTTCAACCAATGACACAAAATAACATATTGGATGCACAACATTTGTTAAAAACCCCAATTTGATTAGAATAAGCCTAGGTAGGACAAGAACGACCTTAATGTTCAACCAATGACACAAAATAACATATTGGATGGAAAAGATTGGTTAAAAACCCTAATTGGATTCGAATAAGCCTAGGGAGGACGAAAATGACCTAAATATTCAACCAATGAGCTAAAATCACTTATTGGATGCACAAGATTGGTTAAAAACCCTAATTGGATTAGAATAAGCCTAGGGCGGTTGAAAATGACCCAAATGTTCAACCAATGACACAAAATCACTTATTGGATGCACAAGATTGGTTAAAAACCCTAATTGGATTAGAATAAGCCTAGGGAGGACGAAAATGACCTAAATGTTCAACCAATGACACAAAATCACTTATCGGATGCACAAGATTGGTTAAAAACCCTAATTGGATTAGAATAAGCCTAGGGAGGACGAAAGTGACCTAAATATTCAACCAATGACACAAAATCACTTATTGGATGCACAAGATTGATTAAAAACCCTAATTGGATTAGAATAAGTCTAGGGAGGACGAAAATGACCTAAATGTTCAACCAATGACACAAAATCACTTATTGGATGCACAAGATCGGTTAAAAACCCTAATAGGATTAGAATAAGCCTAGGGAGGACGAAAATGACCTAAATGTTCAACCAATGACACAAAATCACTTATCGGATGCACAAGATTGGTTAAAAACCCTAATTGGATTAGAATAAGCCTAGGGAGGACGAAAGTGACCTAAATGTGCAACCAATGACACAAAATAACTTATTGGATGCACAAGATTGGTTAAAAACCCTAATTGGATTAGAATAAGCCTAGGGAGGACGAAAATGACCTAAATGTTCAACCAATGACACAAAATCACTTATTGGATGCACAAGATTGGTTAAAAACCTTAATTGGATTAGAATAAGCCTAGGGAGGACGAAATGACCTAAATGTTCAACCAATGACACAAAATGACACAAAATCACATATTGGATGCACAAGATTGGTTAAAAACCCTAATTGGATTAGAATAAGCCTAGGGAGGACGAAAATGACCTAAATGTTCAACCAATGACACAAAATGACACAAAATCACATATTGGATGCACAAGATTGGTTAAAAACCTTAATTGGATTAGAATAAGCCTAGGGAGGACGAATATGACCTAAATGTTCAACCAATGACACAAAATGACACAAAATCACATATTGGATGCACAAGATTGGTTAAAAACCCTAATTGGATTAGAATAAGCCTAGGGAGGACGAAAATGACCTAAATGTTCAACCAATGACACAAAATGACACAAAATCACATATTGGATGCACAAGATTGGTTAAAAACCCTAATTGGATTAGAATAAGCATAGCGATGACGAAAATGACCTAAATGTTCAACAAATGACACAAAATCACGTATTGGATGCACAAGATTGGTTAAAAACTCTAATTGGATTAGAATAAGCCTAGGGAGGACGAAAATGACCTAAATGTTCAACCAATGACACAAAATGACACAAAATCACATATTGGATGCACAAGATTGGTTAAAAACCCTAATTGGATTAGAATAAGCCTAGGGAGGACGAAAATGACCTAAATGTTCAACCAATGATACAAAATGACACAAAATCACATATTGGATGCACAAGATTTGTTAAAAACCATAATTGGATAAGAATAACCCAAGGGAGGACGAAAATGACCTAAATGTTCAACCAATGACACTAAATGACATATTGGATGCACAAGATTGGTTAAAAACCCTAATTGGATTAGATTAAGCCTAGGGAGGACGATAATGACCTAAATGTTCAACCAATGACACAAAATCACATATTGGATGCACAAGATTGGTTAAAAACCTTAATTGGATTAGAATAAGCCTAGGGAGGACGAAAATGACCTAAATGTTCAACCAATGACACAAAATGACACAAAATCACATATTGGATGCACAAGATTGGTTAAAAACCCTAATTGGATTAGAATAAGCCTAGGGAGGACGAAAATGACCTAAATGTTCAACCAATGACATAAAATGATACAAAATCACATATTGGATGCACAAGATTGGTTAAAAACCCTAATTGGATTAGAATAAGCCTAGGGAGGACGAAAATGACCTAAATGTTCAACCAATGACACAAAATCACATATTGGATGAACAAGATTGGTTAAAAACCCTAATTGGATTAGAATAAGCATATGGAGGACGAAAATGACCTAAATGTTCAACCAATGACACAAAATGACACAAAATCACATATTGGGTGCACAAGATTGGTTAAAAACCCTAATTGGATTAGAATAAGCCTATTGAGGACGAAAATGACCTAAATGTTCAACCAATGACACAAAATCACTTATTGGATGCACAAGATTGGTTAAAAACCCTAATTGGATTAGAATAAGCCTATGGAGGACGAAAATGACCTAAATGTTCAACCAATGACGCAAAATCACTTATTGGATGCACAAGATAGGTTAAAAACCCTAACTGGATTAGAATAAGCCTAGGGAGGACGAAAATGACCTAAATGTTCAACAAATGACACAAAATCACTTATTGGATGCACAAGATTGGTTATAAACCCTAATTGGATTAGAATAAGCCTAGGGAGGACGAAAATGACCGAAATGTTCAATCAATGACACAAACGCACTTATTGGATGCACAAGATTGGTTAAAAACCCTAATTGGATTAGAATAAGCCTAGGGAGGACGAAAAAGACCTAAATGTTCTACCAATGACACAAAATCACTTATTGGATGCACAAGATTGGTTATAAACCCTAATTGGATTAGAATAAGCCTAGGGTGGACGAAAATGACCGAAATGTTTAATCAATGACACAAACGCACTTATTGGATGCACAAGATTGATTAAAAACCCTAATTGGATTAGAATAATCCCAGGGAGGACGAAAATGACCTAAATGTTCAACCAATGACACAAAATCACTTATTGGATGCACAAGATTGGTTAAAAACCCTAATTGGATTAGAATAAGCCAAGGGAGGACGAAAATGACCTAAATGTTCAACCAATGACACAAAATCACTTATTGGATGCACAAGATTGGTTAAAAACCCTAATTGGATTAGAATAAGCCTAAGGAGGACGAAAATGACCTAAATGTTCAACCAATGACACAAAATCACATATTGGATGCACAATACTGGTTAAAAACCCTAATTGGATTAGCATAAGCCTAGGGAGGACGAAAATGACCTAAATATTCAACCAATGACACAAAATAACTTATCGGATGCACAAGATTGGTTAAAAACCCTATTTGGATTAGAATAAGCCTAGGGAGGACGAAAGTGACCTAAATGTGCAACCAATGACACAAAATAACATATTGTATGCACAAGATTGGTTAAAAACCCCAATTGGATTAGAATAAGCCTAGGGAGGACGAAAATGACCTAAATATTCAACCAATGACACAAAATCACTTATTGGATGCACAAGATTGGTTAAAAACCCTAATTGGATTGAAATAATCCTAGGGATGACGAAAATGACCTAAATGTTCAACCAATGACACAAACGCACTTATTGGATGCACAAGAATGGTTAAAAACCCTAATTGGATTAGAATAATCCTAGGGAGGACGAAAATGACCTAAATGTTCAACCAATGACACAAACGCACTTATGGATGCACAAGATTCGTTAAAAACCCTATTTGGATTAGAATAAGCCTAGCGGGGACGAAAATGACCTAAATGTGCAACCAAGGACACAAAATAACATATTGGATGCACTAGAGTGGTTAAGAACCCTAATTGGATTAGAATAAGCAAAGGGAGGACGAAAATGACCTAAATGTTCAACCAATGACACAAAATCACTTATTGGATGCACAAGATTGGTTAAAAACCCTAATTGGATTAGAATAAGCCAAGGGAGGACGAAAATGACCTAAATGTTCAACCAATGACACAAAATCACTTATTGGATGCACAAGATTGGTTAAAAACCCTAATAGGATTAGAATAAGCCTAGGGAGGACGAAAATGACCTAAATGTTCAACCAATGACACAAAATCACTTATTGGATGCACAAGATTGGTTAAAAACCCTAATTGGATTAGAATAAGCCTAGGGAGGACGAAAAAGACCTAAATGTTCAACCAATGACACAAAATCACTTATTGGATGCACAAGATTGGTTATAAACCCTAATTGGATTAAAATAAGCCTAGGGTGGACGAAAATGACCCAAATGTTCAATCAATGACACAAACGCACTTATTGGATGCACAAGATTGGTTAAAAACCCAATTTGATTAGAATAAGCCTAGGTAGGACAAGAACGACCTTAATGTTCAACCAATGACACAAAATAACATATTGGATGGAAAAGATTGGTTAAAAACCCTTATTGGATTAGAATAAGCCTAGGGAGGACGAAAATGACCTAAATATTCAACCAATGACCTAAAATCACTTATTGGATGCACAAGATTGGTTAAAAACCCTAATTGGATTAGAATAAGCGTAGGGCGGTTGAAAATGACCCAAATGTTCAACCAATGACACAAAATCACTTATGGGATGCACAAGATTGGTTAAAAACCCTAATTGGATTAGAATAAGCCTAGGGAGGACGAAAAGGACCTAAATGTTCTACCAATGACACAAAATCACTTATTGGATGCACAAGATTTGTTATAAATCCTAATTGAATTAAAATAAGCCTAGGGTGGACGAAAATGACCGAAATGTTCAATCAATGAGACAAACGCACTTATTGGATGCCCAAGATTTGTTAAAAACCCCTAATTGGATTAGAGTAAGCCTAAGGAGGACGCAAATGACCTAAATGTTCAACCAATGACACGAAATCACTTATTGGATGCACAAGATTGGTTAAAAACCCTATTTCGATTAGAATAAGCCTAGGGAGGACCAAAACGACCAAAATTTGCAACCAATGACACAAAATAACATATTGGATGCACAAGATTGGTTAAAACCCCTAATTGGATTAGAATAAGCCTATGGAGGACGCAAATGACCAAAATGTTCAACCAATGACACAAAATCACTTATTGGATGCACAAGATCGGTTAAAAACCCCAATTGGATTAGAATAAGCCTAGGGAGGACGAAAAAGACCTAAATGTTCTACCAATGACACAAAAATCACTTATTGGATGCACAAGATTGGTTAAAAACCCTATTTCGATTAGAATAAGCCTAGGGAGGACCAAAACGACCTTAATGTTCAACCAATGACACAAAATAACATATTGGATGCACAAGATTGGTTAAAAACACTAATTGGATTAGAAATAGCCTAGGGAGGACGAAAATGACCTAAATGTTCAACCAATGACACAAAATCACTTATTGGATGCACAAGATTGGTTAAAAACCGTAATTGGATTAGAATAAGTCTAGGGAGGACGAAAATGACCTACATGTTCAACCAATGACACAAAATCACTTATTTGATGCCCAAGATTGGTTAAAATCCCTAATTGGAATAGAATAAGCCTAAGGAGGACGCAAATGACCTAAATGTTCAACCAACGACACAAAATCACTTTTAGGATGCACAAGATTGGTTAAAAACCGTATTTCGATTAGAATAAGCCTAGGGAGGACCAAAACGACCTTAATGTTCAACCAATGACACAAAATAACATATTGGATGCACAACATTTGTTAAAAACCCCAATTTGATTAGAATAAGCCTAGGTAGGACAAGAACGACCTTAATGTTCAACCAATGACACAAAATAACATATTGGATGGAAAAGATTGGTTCAAAACCCTAATTGGATTAGAATAAGCCTAGGGAGGACGAAAATGACCTAAATATTCAACCAATGACCTAAAATAACTTATTGGATGCACAAGATTGGTTAAAAACCCTAATTGGATTAGAATAAGCCTAGGGCGGTTGAAAATGACCCAAATGTTCAACCAGTGACATAAAATCACTTATTGGATGCACAAGATTGGTTAAAAACCCTAATTGGATTAGAATAAGCCTAGGGAGGACGAAAAAGACCTAAATGTTCTACCAATGACACAAAATCACTTATTGGATGCACAAGATTGGTTATAAACCCTAATTGGATTAGAATAAGCCTAGGGTGGACGAAAATGACCGAAATGTTTAATCAATGACACAAACGCACTTATTGGATGCACAAGATTGATTAAAAACCCTAATTGGATTAGAATAAGCCTAGGGAAGACGAAAATGACCTAAATGTTCAAACAATGACACAAAATCACCTATTGGATGCACAAGATTGGTTAAAAACCCTATTTGGATTAGAATAAGCCTAGGGAGGACGAAAAAGACCTAAATGTTCAATCAATGACACAAAATCACCTATTGGATGCACAAGATTGGTTAAAAACCCTATTTGGATTAGAATAAGCCTAGGGAGGACGAAAATGACCGAAATGTTCAAACAATGACACAAAATCACCTATTGGATGCACAAGATTGATTAAAAACCCTAATTGGATTAGAATAAGTCTAGGGAGGACGAAAATGAACTAAATGTTCTACCAATGACACAAAATCACTTATTGGATGCACAAGATCGGTTAAAATCCTTCATTGGATTAGAATAAGCCTAAGGAGGACGCAAATGACCTAAATGTTCAACCAATGACACAAAATCACTTATTGGATGCACAAGATTGGTTAAAAACCCTAATTGGATTAGAATAAGCCTAGGGAGGACGAAAAAGACCTAAATGTTCTACCAATGACACAAAATCACTTATTCGATGCACAAGATTGGTTATAAACCCTAATTGGATTAGAATAAACCTAGGGTGGACGAAAATGACCGAAATGTTCAAACAATGACACAAAATCACCTATTGGATGCACAAGATTGATTAAAAACCCTAATTGGATTAGAATAAGCCTAGGGAGGACGAAAATGACCTAAATGTTCAAACAATGACACAAAATCACCTATTGGATGCACAAGATTGGTTAAAAACGCTATTTGGATTAGAATAAGCCTAGGGAGGACGAAAAAGACCTAAATGTTCTACCAATGAAACAAAATCACTTATTGGATGCACAAGATTGGTTATAAACCCTAATTGGATTAGAATAAGCCTAGGGTGGACGAAAATGACCTAAATGTTCAATCAATGACACAAAATCACCTATTGGATGCACAAGATTGGTTAAAAACCCTAATTGGATTAGAATAAGCCTAGGGAGGACGAAAAAGACCTAAATGTTCTACCAATGACACAAAATCACTTATTGGATGCACAAGATTGGTTATAAACCCTAATTGGATTAGAATAAGCCTAGGGTGGACGAAAATGACCGAAATGTTTAATCAATGACACAAACGCACTTATTGGATGCACAAGATTGATTAAAAACCCTAATTGGATTAGAATAATCCCAGGGAGGACGAAAATGACCTAAATGTTCAACCAATGACACAAAATCACTTATTGGATGCACAAGATTGGTTAAAAACCCTAATTGGATTAGAATAAGCCAAGGGAGGACGAAAATGACCTAAATGTTCAACCAATGACACAAAATCACTTATTGGATGCACAAGATTGGTTAAAAACCCTAATAGGATTAGAATAAGCCTAGGGAGGACGAAAATGACCTAAATGTTCAACCAATGACACAAAATCACTTATTGGATGCACAAGATTGGTTAAAAACCCTAATAGGATTAGAATAAGCCTAGGGAGGACGAAAATGACCTAAATGTTCAACCAATGACACAAAATCACTTATTGGATGCACAAGATTGGTTAAAAACCCTAATTGGATTAGAATAAGGCTAGGGCGGTTGAAAATGACCTAAATGTTCAACCAATGACACAAAATAACTTATTGGATGCACAAGATTGTTAAAAAACCCTATTTGGATTAGAATAAGCCTAGAGAGGACGAAAATGACCTAAATGTGCAACCAATGACACAAAATAACATATTAGATGCACAAGATTGGTTAAAAACCCTAATTGGATTAGAATAATCCTAGGGAGGACGAAATTGACCTAAATGTTCAACCAATGACACAAACGCACTTATTGGATGCACAAGATTGGTTAACAACCCTATTTGGATTAGAATATGCCTAGGGAGGACGAAAATGACCTAAATGTTCAACCAATGAAACAAAATCACTTATTGGATGCACAAGACTGGTTAAAAACCCTAATTGGATTAGAATAAGCATAGGGAGGACGAAAATGATCTAAATATTCAACCAATGACACAAAATCACTCATTGGATGCACAAGATTGGTTAAAAACCCTAATTGGATTAGAATAAGCCCAGGGAGGACGAAAATGACCTAAATGTTCAACCAATGACACAAAATCACTTATTGGATGCACAAGATTGGTTAAAAACCCTAATAGGATTAGAATAATCCTAGGGAGGACGAAAATGACCTAAATGTTCAACCAATGACACAAAATCACTTATTGGATGCACAAGATTGGTTAAAAATCCTAATTGGATTAGAATAAGGCTAGGGCGGTTGAAAATGACCTAAATGTTCAACCAATGACAGAAAATAACATATTGGATGCACAAGATTAGTTAAAAACCCTAATTGGATTAGAATAAGCCTAAGGAGGACGAAAATGACCTAAATGTTCAACCACTAACACAAAATCACTTATTGGATGCACAAGATTGGTTAAAAACTCTAATTGGATTAGAATTAGCCTAAGGAGGACGAATATAAGCTAAATGTTAATCCAATGACACAAACGCACTTATTGGATGCACAAGATTGGTTAAAAACCCTAATTGGATTAGAATAAGCCTAGGGAGGACGAAAATGACATAAATGTTCAACCAATGACACAAAATCACTTATTGGATGCACAAGATTGGTTAAAAACCCTAATTGGATTAGAATAAGCCTAGGGAGGACGAAAATGACCTAAATGTTCAACCAATGACACAAAATCACATATTGGATGCACAAGATTGGTTAAATACCCTAATTGGATTAGAATAAGCCTAGGGAGGACGAAAATGACATAAATGTTCAACCAATGACACAAAATCACATATTGGATGCACAAGATTGGTTAAAAACCCTAATTGGATTAGAATAAGCCTAGGGAGGACGAAAATGACCTAAATGTTCAACCAATGACACAAAATGACACAAAATCACATATTGGATGCACAAGAATGGTTAAAAACCCTAATTGGATTAAAATAAGCCTAGGGAGGACGAAAATGACCTAAATGTTCAACCAATGACACAAAATCACATATTGGATGCACAAGATTGGTTAAAAACCCTAATTGGATTAGAATAAGCCTAGGGAGGACGAAAATGACCTAAATATTCAACCAATGACACAAAATCACTTATTGGATGCACAAGATTGGTTAAAAACCCTAATTGGATTAGAATAAGCCTAGGGAGGACGAAAATGACCTAAATGTTCAACCAATGACACAAAATCACTTATTGGATGCACAAGATTGTTTAAAAACCCTAATTTGATTAGAATAAGCCTAGGGAGGACGAAAATGACCTAAATGTTCAACCAATGACACAAAATCACTTATTGGATGCACAAGATTGGTTAAAAACCCTAATTAAATTAGAATAAGCCTAGGGAGGACGAAAATGACCTAAATGTTCAACCAATGACACAAAATCACTTACTGGATGCACAAGATTGGTTAAAAACCCTAATTAAATTAGAATATGCCTAGGGAGGACGAAAATGACCTAAATATTCAACCAATGACATAAAATCACTTATTGGATGCACAAGATTGGTTAAAAACCCTAATTGGATTAGAATAAGCCTAGGGAGGACGAAAATGACCTAAATGTTCAACCAATGACACAAAATCACTTATCGGATGCACAAGATTGGTTAAAAACCCTAATTGGATTAGAATAAGCCTAGGGAGGACGAAAGTGACCTAAATATTCAACCAATGACACAAAATCACTTATTGGATGCACAAGATTGATTAAAAACCCTAATTGGATTAGAATAAGTCTAGGGAGGACGAAAATGACCTAAATGTTCAACCAATGACACAAAATCACTTATTGGATGCACAAGATCGGTTAAAAACCCTAATAGGATTAGAATAAGCCTAGGGAGGACGAAAATGACCTAAATGTTCAACCAATGACACAAAATCACTTATCGGATGCACAAGATTGGTTAAAAACCCTAATTGGATTAGAATAAGCCTAGGGAGGACGAAAGTGACCTAAATGTGCAACCAATGACACAAAATAACTTATTGGATGCACAAGATTGGTTAAAAACCCTAATTGGATTAGAATAAGCCTAGGGAGGACGAAAATGACCTAAATGTTCAACCAATGACACAAAATCACTTATTGGATGCACAAGATTGGTTAAAAACCCTAATTGGATTAGAATAAGTCTAGGGAGGACGAAAATGACCTAAATGTTCAACCAATGACACAAAATCACTTATTTGATGCCCAAGATTGGTTAAAATCCCTAATTGGATTAGAATAAGCCTAAGGAGGACGCAAATGACCTAAATGTTCAACCAATCACACAAAATCACTTATGGGATGCACAAGATTGGTTAAAAACCCTATTTCGATTAGAATAAGCCTAGGGAGGACCAAAACGACCTTAATGTTCAACCAATGACACAAAATAACATATTGGATGCACAACATTTGTTAAAAACCCCAATTTGATTAGAATAAGCCTAGGTAGGACAAGAACGACCTTAATGTTCAACCAATGACACAAAATAACATATTGGATGGAAAAGATTGGTTAAAAACCCTAATTGGATTCGAATAAGCCTAGGGAGGACGAAAATGACCTAAATATTCAACCAATGAGCTAAAATCACTTATTGGATGCACAAGATTGGTTAAAAACCCTAATTGGATTAGAATAAGCCTAGGGCGGTTGAAAATGACCCAAATGTTCAACCAATGACACAAAATCACTTATTGGATGCACAAGATTGGTTAAAAACCCTAATTGGATTAGAATAAGCCTAGGGAGGACAAAAAAGACCTAAATGTTCTACCAATGACACAAAATCACTTATTGGATGCACAAGATTGGTTATAAACCCTAATTGGATTAGAATAAGCCTAGGGTGGACGAAAATGACCGAAATGTTCAAACAATGACACAAAATCACCTATTGGATGCACAAGATTGATTAAAAACCCTAATTGGATTAGAATAAGCCTAGGGAGGACGAAAATGACCTAAATGTTCAAACAATGACACAAAATCACCTATTGGATGCACAAGATTGGTTAAAAACCCTATTTGGATTAGAATAAGCCTAGGGAGGACGAAAAAGACCTAAATGTTCTACCAATGAAACAAAATCACTTATTGGATGCACAAGATTGGTTATAAACCCTAATTGGATTAGAATAAGCCTAGGGTGGACGAAAATGACCTAAATGTTCAATCAATGACACAAAATCACCTATTGGATGCACAAGATTGGTTAAAACCCCTATTTGGATTAGAATAAGCCTAGGGAGGACGAAAAAGACCTAAATGTTCTACCAATGACACAAAATCACTTATTGGATGCACAAGATTGGTTATAAACCCTAATTGGATTAGAATAAGCCTAGGGTGGACGAAAATGACCGAAATGTTCAATCAATGACACAAACGCACTTATTAGATGCACAAGATTGATTAAAAACCCTAATTGGATTAGAATAAGCCTAGGGAGGACGAAAATGACCTAAATATGTTCAAACAATGACACAAAATCATCTATTGGATGCACAAGATTGGTTAAAAACCCTATTTGGATTGGAATAACCCTAGGGAGGACGAAAATGACCTAAATTTGCAACCAATTACACAAAATAACATATTGGATGCACAAGATTGGTTAAAAACCCTAATTGGATTAAAATAAGCCTAGGGAAGACGAAAATGACCTAAATGTTCAATCAATGACGCAAACGCACTTATTGGATGCACAAGATTGGTTAAAAATCCTAATTGGATTAGAATAAGTCTAGGGAGGACGAAAATGACCTAAATGTTCAACCAATGACAGAAAATCACTTATTTGATGCCCAAGATTGGTTAAAATCCCTAATTGGATTAGAATAAGCCTAAGGAGGACGCAAATGACCTAAATGTTCAACCAATGACACAAAATCACTTATGGGATGCACAAGATTGGTTAAAAACCCTATTTCGATTAGAATAAGCCTAGGGAGGACCAAAACGACCTTAATGTTCAAACAATGACACAAAATAACATATTGGATGCACAAGATTGCTTAAAAACCCTAATTGGATTAGAATAAGCCTAGGGCGGTTGAAAATGACCCAAATGTTCAACCAATGACAGGAAATCACTTATTGGATGCACAAGATTGGTTAAAAACCCTATTTCGATTAGAATAAGCCTAGGGAGGACAAAAACGACCAAAATGTGCATCCAATGACACAAAATAACATATTGGATGCACAAGATTGGTTAAAACCCCTAATTGGATTAGAATAAGCCTATGGAGGACGAAAATCATCTAAATGTTCAACCAATGACACAAAATCACTTATTGGATGCACAAGATCGGTTAAAAACCCTAATTGGATTTAAAAAAGCCTAGGGAGGACGAAAAAGACCTAAATGTTCTACCAATGACACAAAATCACTTATTGGATGCACAAGATTGGTTATAAACCCTAATTGGATTAGAATAAGCCTAGGGTGGACGAAAATGACCGAAATGTTCAATCAATGACACAAACGCACTTACTGGATGCACAAGATTGGTTAAAAACCTTAATTGGATTAGAATAACTCTAGGGAGGATGAAAATGACCTAAATGTTCAACCAATGACACAAAATCACCTATTGGATTCACAAGATTGGTTAAAACCCCTATTTGGATTAGAATAAGCCTAGGGAGGACGAAAAAGACCTAAATGTTCTACCAATGACACAAAATCACTTATTGGATGCACAAGATTGGTTATAAACCCTAATTGGATTAGAATAAGCCTAGGGTGGACGAAAATGACCGAAATGTTCAATCAATGACACAAACGCACTTATTGGATGCACAAGATTGATTAAAAACCCTAATTGGATTAGAATAAGTCTAGGGAGGACGAAAATGACCTAAATATGTTCAAACAATGACACAAAATCACCTATTGGATGCACAAGATTGGTTAAAAACCCTATTTGGATTGGAATAACCCTAGGGAGGACGAAAATGACCTAAATTTGCAACCAATTACACAAAATCACCTATTGGATTCACAAGATTGGTTAAAACCCCTATTTGGATTAGAATAAGCCTAGGGAGGACGAAAAAGACCTAAATGTTCTACCAATGACACAAAATCACTTATTGGATGCACAAGATTGGTTATAAACCCTAATTGGATTAGAATAAGCCTAGGGTGGACGAAAATAACCGAAATGTTCAATCAATGACACAAACGCACTTATTGGATGCACAAGATTGATTAAAAACCCTAATTGGATTAGAATAAGCCTAGGGAGGACGAAAATGACCTAAATATGTTCAAACAATGACACAAAATCACCTATTGGATGCACAAGATTGGTTAAAAACCCTATTTGGATTGGAATAACCCTAGGGAGGACGAAAATGACCTAAATTTGCAACCAATTACACAAAATAACATATTGGATGCACAAGATTGGTTAAAAACCCTAATTGGATTAAAATAAGCCTAGGGAAGACGAAAATGACCTAAATGTTCAATCAATGACGCAAACGCACTTATTGGATGCACAAGATTGGTTAAAAACCCTAATTGGATTAGAATAAGTCTAGGGAGGACGAAAATGACCAAAATGTTCAACCAATGACAGAAAATCACTTATTTGATGCCCAAGATTGGTTAAAATCCCTAATTGGATTAGAATAAGCCTAAGGAGGACGCAAATGACCAAAATGTTCAACCAATGACACAAAATCACTTATGGGATGCACAAGATTGGTTAAAAACCCCAACTGGATTAGAATAAGCCTAGGGAGGACGAAAAAGACCTAAATGTTCTACCAATGACACAAAATCACTTATTGGATGCACAAGATTGGTTAAAAACCCTATTTCGATTAGAATAAGCCTAGGGAGGACCAAAACGACCTTAATGTTCAACCAATGACACAAAATAACATATTGGATGCACAAGATTGGTTAAAAACACTAATTGGATTAGAAATAGCCTAGGGAGGACGAAAATGACCTAAATGTTCAACCATTGACACAAAATCACTTATTGGATGCACAAGATTGGTTAAAAACCCTAATTGGATTAGAATAAGTCTAGGGAGGACGAAAATGACCTAAATGTTCAACCAATGACACAAAATCACTTATTTGATGCCCAAGATTGGTTAAAATCCCTAATTGGATTAGAATAAGCCTAAGGAGGACGCAAATGACCTAAATGTTCAACCAATCACACAAAATCACTTATGGGATGCACAAGATTGGTTAAAAACCCTATTTCGATTAGAATAAGCCTAGGGAGGACCAAAACGACCTTAATGTTCAACCAATGACACAAAATAACATATTGGATGCACAACATTTGTTAAAAACCCCAATTTGATTAGAATAAGCCTAGGTAGGACAAGAACGACCTTAATGTTCAACCAATGACACAAAATAACATATTGGATGGAAAAGATTGGTTAAAAACCCTAATTGGATTCGAATAAGCCTAGGGAGGACGAAAATGACCTAAATATTCAACCAATGAGCTAAAATCACTTATTGGATGCACAAGATTGGTTAAAAACCCTAATTGGATTAGAATAAGCCTAGGGCGGTTGAAAATGACCCAAATGTTCAACCAATGACACAAAATCACTTATTGGATGCACAAGATTGGTTAAAAACCCTAATTGGATTAGAATAAGCCTAGGGAGGACAAAAAAGACCTAAATGTTCTACCAATGACACAAAATCACTTATTGGATGCACAAGATTGGCTATAAACCCTAATTGGATTAGAATAAGCCTAGGGTGGACGAAAATGACCGAAATGTTCAAACAATGACACAAAATCACCTATTGGATGCACAAGATTGATTAAAAACCCTAATTGGATTAGAATAAGCCTAGGGAGGACGAAAATGACCTAAATGTTCAAACAATGACACAAAATCACCTATTGGATGCACAAGATTGGTTAAAAACCCTATTTGGATTAGAATAAGCCTAGGGAGGACGAAAAAGACCTAAATGTTCTACCAATGAAACAAAATCACTTATTGGATGCACAAGATTGGTTATAAACCCTAATTGGATTAGAATAAGCCTAGGGTGGACGAAAATGACCTAAATGTTCAATCAATGACACAAAATCACCTATTGGATGCACAAGATTGGTTAAAACCCCTATTTGGATTAGAATAAGCCTAGGGAGGACGAAAAAGACCTAAATGTTCTACCAATGACACAAAATCACTTATTGGATGCACAAGATTGGTTATAAACCCTAATTGGATTAGAATAAGCCTAGGGTGGACGAAAATGACCGAAATGTTTAATCAATGACACAAACGCACTTATTGGATGCACAAGATTGATTAAAAACCCTAATTGGATTAGAATAATCCCAGGGAGGACGAAAATGACCTAAATGTTCAACCAATGACACAAAATCACTTATTGGATGCACAAGATTGGTTAAAAACCCTAATTGGATTAGAATAAGCCAAGGGAGGACGAAAATGACCTAAATGTTCAACCAATGACACAAAATCACTTATTGGATGCACAAGATTGGTTAAAAACCCTAATAGGATTAGAATAAGCCTAGGGAGGACGAAAATGACCTAAATGTTCAACCAATGACACAAAATCACTTATTGGATGCACAAGATTGGTTAAAAACCCTAATTGGATTAGAATAAGCCTAGGGAGGACGAAAATGACCTAAATGTGCAACCAATGACACAAAATCACATATTGGATGCACAAGATTGGTTAAAAACCCTAATTCGATTAGAATAAGCCTAGGGAGGACGAAAATGACCTAAATGTTCAACCAATGACACAAAATGACACAAAATCACATATTGGATGCACAAGATTGGTTAAAAACCCTAAATGGATTAGAATAAGCCTAGGGAGGACGAAAATGACCTAAATGTTCAACCAATGACAGAAAATGACACAAAATCACATATTGGATGCACAAGATTGGTTAAAAACCGTAATTGGATTAGAATAAGCCTAGGGAGGACGAAAATGACCTAAATGTTCAACCAATGACACAAAATGACACAAAATCACATATTGGATGCAAAAGATTGGTTAAAAACCCTAAATGGATTAAAATAAGCCTAGGGAGGACGAAAATGACCTAAATGTTCAACCAATGACACAAAATCACATATTGGATGCACAAGATTGGTTAAAAACCCTAATTGGATTAGAATAAGCCTAGGGAGGACGAAAATGACACAAATGTTCAACCAATCACACAAAATCACATATTGGATGCACAATATTGGTTTAAAACCCTAATTGGATTAGAATAAGCCTAGGGAGGACGAAAATGACCTAAATGTGCAACCAATGACACAAAATCACATATTGGATGCAAAAGATTGGTTAAAAACCCTAATTGGATTAGAATAAGCCTAGGGAGGACGAAAATGACCTAAATGTTCAACCAATGACACAAAATCACTTATTGGATGCACAAGATTGGTTAAAAACCCTAATTGGATTAGAATAAGTCTAGGGAGGACGAAAATGACCTAAATGTTCAACCAATGACACAAAATCACTTATTTGATGCCCAAGACTGGTTAAAATCCCTAATTGGAATAGAATAAGCCTAAGGAGGACGCATATGACCTAAATGTTCAACCAATGACACAAAATCACTTATTGGATGCACAAGATTGGTTAAAAGCCCAAATTGGATTAGAATAAGTCTACGGAGGACGAAAATGACCTAAATGTTCAACCAATGACACAAAATCACTTATTTGATGCCCAAGATTGGTTAAAATCCCTAATTGGATTAGAATAAGCCTAAGGAGGACGCAAATGACTTAAATGTTCAACCAATGACACAAAATCACTTATGGGATGCACAAGATTGGTTAAAAACCCTATTTCGATTAGAATAAGCCTAGGGAGGACCAAAACGACCTTAATGTTCAACCAATGACACAAAATAACATATTGGATGCACAACATTTGTTAAAAACCCCAATTTGATTAGAATAAGCCTAGGTAGGACAAGAACGACCTTAATGTTCAACCAATGACACAAAATAACATATTGGATGGAAAAGATTGGTTAAAAACCCTAATTGGATTCGAATAAGCCTAGGGAGGACGAAAATGACCTAAATATTCAACCAATGAGCTAAAATCACTTATTGGATGCACAAGATTGGTTAAAAACCCTAATTGGATTAGAATAAGCCTAGGGCGGTTGAAAATGACCCAAATGTTCAACCAATGACACAAAATCACTTATTGGATGCACAAGATTGGTTAAAAACCCTAATTGGATTAGAATAAGCCTAGGGAGGACAAAAAAGACCTAAATGTTCTACCAATGACACAAAATCACTTATTGGATGCACAAGATTGGCTATAAACCCTAATTGGATTAGAATAAGCCTAGGGTTGACGAAAATGACCGAAATGTTCAAACAATGACACAAAATCACCTATTGGATGCACAAGATTGATTAAAAACCCTAATTGGATTAGAATAAGCCTAGGGAGGACGAAAATGACCTAAATGTTCAAACAATGACACAAAATCACCTATTGGATGCACAAGATTGGTTAAAAACCCTATTTGGATTAGAATAAGCCTAGGGAGGACGAAAAAGACCTAAATGTTCTACCAATGAAACAAAATCACTTATTGGATGCACAAGATTGGTTATAAACCCTAATTGTATTAGAATAAGCCTAGGGTGGACGAAAATGACCTAAATGTTCAATCAATGACACAAAATCACCTATTGGATGCACAAGATTGGTTAAAACCCCTATTTGGATTTGAATAAGCCTAGGGAGGACGAAAAAGACCTAAATGTTCTACCACTGACACAAAATCACTTATTGGATGCACAAGATTGGTTATAAACCCTAATTGGGTTAGAATAAGCCTAGGGTGGACGAAAATGACCAAAATGTTCAATCAATGACACAAACGCACTTATTGGATGCACAAGATTGGTTAAAAACCCTAATTGGATTAAAATAAGCATAGGGAAGACGAAAATGACCTAAATGTTCAATCAATGACGCAAACGCACTTATTGGATGCACAAGATTGGTTAAAAACCCTAATTGGATTAGAATAAGTTTAGGGAAGACGAAAATGACCTAAATGTTCAACCAATGACAGAAAATCACTTATTTGATGCCCAAGATTGGTTAAAATCCCTAATTGGATTAGAATAAGCCTAAGGAGGACGCAAATGACCTAAATGTTCAACCAATGACACAAAATCACTTATGGGATGCACAAGATTGGTTAAAAACCCTATTTCGATTAGAATAAGCCTAGGGAGGACCAAAACGACCTTAATGTTCAACCAATGACACAAAATAACATATTGGATGCACAACATTTGTTAAAAACCCCAATTTGATTAGAATAAGCCTAGGTAGGACAAGAACGACCTTAATGTTCAACCAATGACACAAAATAACATATTGGATGGAAAAGATTGGTTAAAAACCCTAATTGGATTCGAATAAGCCTAGGGAGGACGAAAATGACCTAAATATTCAACCAATGAGCTAAAATCACTTATTGGATGCACAAGATTGGTTAAAAACCCTAATTGGATTAGAATAAGCCTAGGGCGGTTGAAAATGACCCAAATGTTCAACCAATGACACAAAATCACTTATTGGATGCACAAGATTGGTTAAAAACCCTAATTGGATTAGAATAAGCCTAGGGAGGACAAAAAAGACCTAAATGTTCTACCAATGACACAAAATCACTTATTGGATGCACAAGATTGGCTATAAACCCTAATTGGATTAGAATAAGCCTAGGGTGGACGAAAATGACCGAAATGTTCAAACAATGACACAAAATCACCTATTGGATGCACAAGATTGATTAAAAACCCTAATTGGATTAGAATAAGCCTAGGGAGGACGAAAATGACCTAAATGTTCAAACAATGACACAAAATCACCTATTGGATGCACAAGATTGGTTAAAAACCCTATTTGGATTAGAATAAGCCTAGGGAGGACGAAAAAGACCTAAATGTTCTACCAATGACACAAAATCACTTATTGGATGCACAAGATTGGTTATAAACCCTAATTGGATTAGAATAAGCCTAGGGTGGACGAAAATGACCGAAATGTTCAATCAATGACACAAACGCACTTATTGGATGCACAAGATTGATTAAAAACCCTAATTGGATTAGAATAAGTCTAGGGAGGACGAAAATGACCTAAATATGTTCAAACAATGACACAAAATCACCTATTGGATGCACAAGATTGGTTAAAAACCCTATTTGGATTGGAATAACCCTAGGGAGGACGAAAATGACCTAAATTTGCAACCAATTACACAAAATCACCTATTGGATTCACAAGATTGGTTAAAACCCCTATTTGGATTAGAATAAGCCTAGGGAGGACGAAAAAGACCTAAATGTTCTACCAATGACACAAAATCACTTATTGGATGCACAAGATTGGTTATAAACCCTAATTGGATTAGAATAAGCCTAGGGTGGACGAAAATAACCGAAATGTTCAATCAATGACACAAACGCACTTATTGGATGCACAAGATTGATTAAAAACCCTAATTGGATTAGAATAAGCCTAGGGAGGACGAAAATGACCTAAATATGTTCAAACAATGACACAAAATCACCTATTGGATGCACAAGATTGGTTAAAAACCCTATTTGGATTGGAATAACCCTAGGGAGGACGAAAATGACCTAAATTTGCAACCAATTACACAAAATAACATATTGGATGCACAAGATTGGTTAAAAACCCTAATTGGATTAAAATAAGCCTAGGGAAGACGAAAATGACCTAAATGTTCAATCAATGACGCAAACGCACTTATTGGATGCACAAGATTGGTTAAAAACCCTAATTGGATTAGAATAAGTCTAGGGAGGACGAAAATGACCAAAATGTTCAACCAATGACAGAAAATCACTTATTTGATGCCCAAGATTGGTTAAAATCCCTAATTGGATTAGAATAAGCCTAAGGAGGACGCAAATGACCAAAATGTTCAACCAATGACACAAAATCACTTATGGGATGCACAAGATTGGTTAAAAACCCCAACTGGATTAGAATAAGCCTAGGGAGGACGAAAAAGACCTAAATGTTCTACCAATGACACAAAATCACTTATTGGATGCACAAGATTGGTTAAAAACCCTATTTCGATTAGAATAAGCCTAGGGAGGACCAAAACGACCTTAATGTTCAACCAATGACACAAAATAACATATTGGATGCACAAGATTGGTTAAAAACACTAATTGGATTAGAAATAGCCTAGGGAGGACGAAAATGACCTAAATGTTCAACCATTGACACAAAATCACTTATTGGATGCACAAGATTGGTTAAAAACCCTAATTGGATTAGAATAAGTCTAGGGAGGACGAAAATGACCTAAATGTTCAACCAATGACACAAAATCACTTATTTGATGCCCAAGATTGGTTAAAATCCCTAATTGGATTAGAATAAGCCTAAGGAGGACGCAAATGACCTAAATGTTCAACCAATGACACAAAATCACTTATGGGATGCACAAGATTGGTTAAAAACCCTATTTCGATTAGAATAAGCCTAGGGAGGACCAAAACGACCTTAATGTTCAACCAATGACACAAAATAACATATTGGATGCACAACATTTGTTAAAAACCCCAATTTGATTAGAATAAGCCTAGGTAGGACAAGAACGACCTTAATGTTCAACCAATGACACAAAATAACATATTGGATGGAAAAGATTGGTTAAAAACCCTAATTGGATTCGAATAAGCCTAGGGAGGACGAAAATGACCTAAATATTCAACCAATGAGCTAAAATCACTTATTGGATGCACAAGATTGGTTAAAAACCCTAATTGGATTAGAATAAGCCTAGGGCGGTTGAAAATGACCCAAATGTTCATCCAATGACACAAAATCACTTATTGGATGCACAAGATTGGTTAAAAACCCTAATTGGATTAGAATAAGCCTAGGGAGGACAAAAAAGACCTAAATGTTCTACCAATGACACAAAATCACTTATTGGATGCACAAGATTGGCTATAAACCCTAATTGGATTAGAATAAGCCTAGGGTTGACGAAAATGACCGAAATGTTCAAACAATGACACAAAATCACCTATTGGATGCACAAGATTGATTAAAAACCCTAATTGGATTAGAATAAGCCTAGGGAGGACGAAAATGACCTAAATGTTCAAACAATGACACAAAATCACCTATTGGATGCACAAGATTGGTTAAAAACCCTATTTGGATTAGAATAAGCCTAGGGAGGACGAAAAAGACCTAAATGTTCTACCAATGAAACAAAATCACTTATTGGATGCACAAGATTGGTTATAAACCCTAATTGTATTAGAATAAGCCTAGGGTGGACGAAAATGACCTAAATGTTCAATCAATGACACAAAATCACCTATTGGATGCACAAGATTGGTTAAAACCCCTATTTGGATTTGAATAAGCCTAGGGAGGACGAAAAAGACCTAAATGTTCTACCACTGACACAAAATCACTTATTGGATGCACAAGATTGGTTATAAACCCTAATTGGGTTAGAATAAGCCTAGGGTGGACGAAAATGACCAAAATGTTCAATCAATGACACAAACGCACTTATTGGATGCACAAGATTGGTTAAAAACCCTAATTGGATTAAAATAAGCATAGGGAAGACGAAAATGACCTAAATGTTCAATCAATGACGCAAACGCACTTATTGGATGCACAAGATTGGTTAAAAACCCTAATTGGATTAGAATAAGTTTAGGGAAGACGAAAATGACCTAAATGTTCAACCAATGACAGAAAATCACTTATTTGATGCCCAAGATTGGTTAAAATCCCTAATTGGATTAGAATAAGCCTAAGGAGGACGCAAATGACCTAAATGTTCAACCAATGACACAAAATCACTTATGGGATGCACAAGATTGGTTAAAAACCCTATTTCGATTAGAATAAGCCTAGGGAGGACCAAAACGACCTTAATGTTCAACCAATGACACAAAATAACATATTGGATGCACAACATTTGTTAAAAACCCCAATTTGATTAGAATAAGCCTAGGTAGGACAAGAACGACCTTAATGTTCAACCAATGACACAAAATAACATATTGGATGGAAAAGATTGGTTAAAAACCCTAATTGGATTCGAATAAGCCTAGGGAGGACGAAAATGACCTAAATATTCAACCAATGAGCTAAAATCACTTATTGGATGCACAAGATTGGTTAAAAACCCTAATTGGATTAGAATAAGCCTAGGGCGGTTGAAAATGACCCAAATGTTCAACCAATGACACAAAATCACTTATTGGATGCACAAGATTGGTTAAAAACCCTAATTGGATTAGAATAAGCCTATGGAGGACGAAAATGACCTAAATGTTCAACCAATGACGCAAAATCACTTATTGGATGCACAAGATAGGTTAAAAACCCTAATTGGATTAGAATAAGCCTAGGGAGGACGAAAATGACCTAAATGTTCAACAAATGACACAAAATCACTTATTGGATGCACAAGATTGGTTATAAACCCTAATTGGATTAGAATAATCCTAGGGAGGACGAAAATGACCTAAATGTTCAGTCAATGACACAAAATCACTTATTGGATGCACAAGATTGGTTAAAAACCCTAATTGGATTAGAATAAGCCTAGGGAGGACGAAAATGACATAAATGTTCAACCAATGACACAAAATCACTTATTGGATGCACAAGATTGGTTAAAAACCCTAATTGGATTAGAATAAGCCTAGGGAGGACGAAAATGACCTAAATGTTCAACCAATGACACAAAATCACTTATCGGATGCACAAGATTGGTTAAAAACCCTAATTGGATTAGAATAAGCCTAGGGAGGACGAAAGTGACCTAAATATTCAACCAATGACACAAAATCACTTATTGGATGCACAAGATTGATTAAAAACCCTAATTGGATTAGAATAAGTCTAGGGAGGACGAAAATGACCTAAATGTTCAACCAATGACACAAAATCACTTATTGGATGCACAAGATCGGTTAAAAACCCTAATAGGATTAGAATAAGCCTAGGGAGGACGAAAATGACCTAAATGTTCAACCAATGACACAAAATCACTTATCGGATGCACAAGATTGGTTAAAAACCCTAATTGGATTAGAATAAGCCTAGGGAGGACGAAAGTGACCTAAATGTGCAACCAATGACACAAAATAACTTATTGGATGCACAAGATTGGTTAAAAACCCTAATTGGATTAGAATAAGCCTAGGGAGGACGAAAATGACCTAAATGTTCAACCAATGACACAAAATCACTTATTGGATGCACAAGATTGGTTAAAAACCCTAATTGGATTAGAATAAGCCTAGGGAGGACGAAAATGACCTAAATGTTCAACCAATGACACAAAATTACTTATTGGATGCACAAGATTGGTTAAAAACCCTAATTGGATTAGAATAAGCCTAGGGCGGTTGAAAATGACCCAAATGTTCAACCAATGACACAAAATCACTTATTGGATGCACAAGATTGGTTAAAAACCCTAATTGGATTAGAATAAGCCTAGGGAGGACAAAAAAGACCTAAATGTTCTACCAATGACACAAAATCACTTATTGGATGCACAAGATTGGTTATAAACCCTAATTGGATTAGAATAAGCCTAGGGTGGACGAAAATGACCGAAATGTTCAAACAATGACGCAAAATCACCTATTGGATGCACAAGATTGATTAAAAACCCTAATTGGATTAGAATAAGCCTAGGGAGGACGAAAATGACCTAAATGTACAAACAATGACACAAAATCACCTATTGGATGCACAAGATTGGTTAAAAACCCTATTTGGATTAGAATAAGCCTAGGGAGGACGAAAAAGACCTAAATGTTCTACCAATGAAACAAAATCACTTATTGGATGCACAAGATTGGTTATAAACCCTAATTGGATTAGAATAAGCCTAGGGTGGACGAAAATGACCTAAATGTTCAATCAATGACACAAAATCACCTATTGGATGCACAAGATTGGTTAAAACCCCTATTTGGATTAGAATAAGCCTAGGGAGGACGAAAAAGACCTAAATGTTCTACCAATGACACAAAATCACTTATTGGATGCACAAGATTGGTTATAAACCCTAATTGGATTAGAATAAGCCTAGGGTGGACGAAAATGACCGAAATGTTCAATCAATGACACAAACGCACTTATTGGATGCACAAGATTGATTAAAAACCCTAATTGGATTAGAATAAGTCTAGGGAGGACGAAAATGACCTAAATATGTTCAAACAATGACACAAAATCACCTATTGGATGCACAAGATTGGTTAAAAACCCTATTTGGATTGGAATAACCCTAGGGAGGACGAAAATGACCTAAATTTGCAACCAATTACACAAAATCACCTATTGGATTCACAAGATTGGTTAAAACCCCTATTTGGATTAGAATAAGCCTAGGGAGGACGAAAAAGACCTAAATGTTCTACCAATGACACAAAATCACTTATTGGATGCACAAGATTGGTTATAAACCCTAATTGGATTAGAATAAGCCTAGGGTGGACGAAAATAACCGAAATGTTCAATCAATGACACAAACGCACTTATTGGATGCACAAGATTGATTAAAAACCCTAATTGGATTAGAATAAGCCTAGGGAGGACGAAAATGACCTAAATATGTTCAAACAATGACACAAAATCACCTATTGGATGCACAAGATTGGTTAAAAACCCTATTTGGATTGGAATAACCCTAGGGAGGACGAAAATGACCTAAATTTGCAACCAATTACACAAAATAACATATTGGATGCACAAGATTGGTTAAAAACCCTAATTGGATTAAAATAAGCCTAGGGAAGACGAAAATGACCTAAATGTTCAATCAATGACGCAAACGCACTTATTGGATGCACAAGATTGGTTAAAAACCCTAATTGGATTAGAATAAGTCTAGGGAGGACGAAAATGACCAAAATGTTCAACCAATGACAGAAAATCACTTATTTGATGCCCAAGATTGGTTAAAATCCCTAATTGGATTAGAATAAGCCTAAGGAGGACGCAAATGACCAAAATGTTCAACCAATGACACAAAATCACTTATGGGATGCACAAGATTGGTTAAAAACCCCAACTGGATTAGAATAAGCCTAGGGAGGACGAAAAAGACCTAAATGTTCTACCAATGACACAAAATCACTTATTGGATGCACAAGATTGATTAAAAACCCTATTTCGATTAGAATAAGCCTAGGGAGGACCAAAACGACCTTAATGTTCAACCAATGACACAAAATAACATATTGGATGCACAAGATTGGTTAAAAACACTAATTGGATTAGAAATAGCCTAGGGAGGACGAAAATGACCTAAATGTTCAACCATTGACACAAAATCACTTATTGGATGCACAAGATTGGTTAAAAACCCTAATTGGATTAGAATAAGTCTAGGGAGGACGAAAATGACCTAAATGTTCAACCAATGACACAAAATCACTTATTTGATGCCCAAGACTGGTTAAAATCCCTAATTGGAATAGAATAAGCCTAAGGAGGACGCATATGACCTAAATGTTCAACCAATGACACAAAATCACTTATTGGATGCACAAGATTGGTTAAAAACCCTAATTGGATTAGAATAAGTCTAGGGAGGACGAAAATGACCTAAATGTTCAACCAATGACACAAAATCACTTATTTGATGCCCAAGATTGGTTAAAATCCCTAATTGGATTAGAATAAGCCTAAGGAGGACGCAAATGACCTAAATGTTCAACCAATCACACAAAATCACTTATGGGATGCACAAGATTGGTTAAAAACCCTATTTCGATTAGAATAAGCCTAGGGAGGACCAAAACGACCTTAATGTTCAACCAATGACACAAAATAACATATTGGATGCACAACATTTGTTAAAAACCCCAATTTGATTAGAATAAGCCTAGGTAGGACAAGAACGACCTTAATGTTCAACCAATGACACAAAATAACATATTGGATGGAAAAGATTGGTTAAAAACCCTAATTGGATTCGAATAAGCCTAGGGAGGACGAAAATGACCTAAATATTCAACCAATGAGCTAAAATCACTTATTGGATGCACAAGATTGGTTAAAAACCCTAATTGGATTAGAATAAGCCTAGGGCGGTTGAAAATGACCCAAATGTTCAACCAATGACACAAAATCACTTATTGGATGCACAAGATTGGTTAAAAACCCTAATTGGATTAGAATAAGCCTAGGGAGGACAAAAAAGACCTAAATGTTCTACCAATGACACAAAATCACTTATTGGATGCACAAGATTGGCTATAAACCCTAATTGGATTAGAATAAGCCTAGGGTGGACGAAAATGACCGAAATGTTCAAACAATGACACAAAATCACCTATTGGATGCACAAGATTGATTAAAAACCCTAATTGGATTAGAATAAGCCTAGGGAGGACGAAAATGACCTAAATGTTCAAACAATGACACAAAATCACCTATTGGATGCACAAGATTGGTTAAAAACCCTATTTGGATTAGAATAAGCCTAGGGAGGACGAAAAAGACCTAAATGTTCTACCAATGAAACAAAATCACTTATTGGATGCACAAGATTGGTTATAAACCCTAATTGGATTAGAATAAGCCTAGGGTGGACGAAAATGACCTAAATGTTCAATCAATGACACAAAATCACCTATTGGATGCACAAGATTGGTTAAAACCCCTATTTGGATTAGAATAAGCCTAGGGAGGACGAAAAAGACCTAAATGTTCTACCAATGACACAAAATCACTTATTGGATGCACAAGATTGGTTATAAACCCTAATTGGATTAGAATAAGCCTAGGGTGGACGAAAATGACCGAAATGTTTAATCAATGACACAAACGCACTTATTGGATGCACAAGATTGATTAAAAACCCTAATTGGATTAGAATAATCCCAGGGAGGACGAAAATGACCTAAATGTTCAACCAATGACACAAAATCACTTATTGGATGCACAAGATTGGTTAAAAACCCTAATTGGATTAGAATAAGCCAAGGGAGGACGAAAATGACCTAAATGTTCAACCAATGACACAAAATCACTTATTGGATGCACAAGATTGGTTAAAAACCCTAATAGGATTAGAATAAGCCTAGGGAGGACGAAAATGACCTAAATGTTCAACCAATGACACAAAATCACTTATCGGATGCACAAGATTGGTTAAAAACCCTAATTGGATTAGAATAAGCCTAGGGAGGACGAAAGTGACCTAAATGTGCAACCAATGACACAAAATAACTTATTGGATGCACAAGATTGGTTAAAAACCCTAATTGGATTAGAATAAGCCTAGGGAGGACGAAAATGACCTAAATGTTCAACCAATGACACAAAATCACTTATTGGATGCACAAGATTGGTTAAAAACCCTAATTGGATTAGAATAAGCCTAGGGCGGTTGAAAATGACCCAAATGTTCAACCAATGACACAAAATCACTTATTGGATGCACAAGATTGGTTAAAAACCCTAATTGGATTAGAATAAGTCTAGGGAGGACGAAAATGACCTAAATGTTCAACCAATGACACAAAATCACTTATTGGATGCACAAGATTGGTTATAAACCCTAATTGGATTTGAATAAGCCTAGGGAGGACAAAAATGACCGAAATGTTCAATCAATGACACAAACGCACTTATTGGATGCACAAGATTGGTTAAAAACCCTAATTGGATTAGAATAAGTTTAGGGAAGACGAAAATGACCTAAATGTTCAACCAATGACACAAAATCACTTATTGGATGCACAAGATTGGTTAAAAACCCTATTTGGATTAGAATAAGCCTAGGGCGGTTGAAAATGACCCAAATGTTCAACCAATGACACAAAATCACTTATTGGATGCACAAGATTGGTTAAAAACCCTAATTGGATTAGAATAAGTCTAGGGAGGACGAAAATGACCTAAATGTTCAACCAATGACACAAAATCACTTATTGGATGCACAAGATTGGTTAAAAACCCTAATTGGATTAGAATAAGCCTAGGGAGGACGAAAATGACCTAAATGTTCAACCAATGACACAAAACCACATATTGGATGTACAAGATTGGTTAAAAACCCTAATTGGATTAGAATAAGCCTAGGGAGGACGAAAATGACCTAAATGTTCAACCAATGACACAAAATCACATATTGGATGCACAAGATTGGTTAAAAACCCTAATTGGATTAGAATAAGCCTAAGGAGGAGGAAAATGAACTAAATGTTCAACCAATGACACAAAATGACACAAAATCACATATTGGATGCACAAGATTGGTTAAAAACCCTAATTGGATTAGAATAAGCCTAGGGAGGACGAAAATGACCTAAATGTTCAACCAAATTACACAAAATGATACAAAATCACATTTAGGATGCACAAGATTGGTTAAAAACCCTAATTGGATTAGAATAAGCCTAGGGAGGACGAAACTGACCTAAATGTTCAACCAATGACACAAAATCACATATTGGATGCACAAGATTGGTTCAAAACCCTAATTGGATTAGAATAAGCCTCGGGAGGACGAAAATGACCTAAATGTTCAACCAATGACACAAAATCACATATTGGATGCACAAGATTGGTTAAAAACCCTAATTGGATTAGAATAAGCCTAGGGAGGACGAAAATGACCTAAATGTTCAACCAATGACACAAAATCACATATTGCATGCACAAGATTGGTTAAAAACCCTAATTGGATTAGAATATGCCTAGGGAGGACGAAAATGACCTAAATGTTCAACCAATAACACAAAATCACATATTGGGTGCACAAGATTGGTTAAAAACCCTAATTGGATTAGAATAAGCCTAGGGAGGACAAAAATGACCTAAATGTTCAACCAATGACACAAAATGACACAAAATCACATTTTGGATGCACAAGATTGGTTAAAAACCCTAATAGGATTAGAATAAGCCTAGGGAGGATGAAAATGACCTAAATGTTCAACCAATGACACAAAATGACACAAAATCACATATTGGTTGCACAAGATTGGTTAAAAACCCTAATTGGATTAGAATAAGCCTAGGGAGAACGAAAATGACCTAAATGTTCAACCAATGACACAAAATCACATAATGGATGCACAAGATTGGTTAAAAACTCTAGTTGGATTAGAATAAGCATAGGGTGGACGAAAATGACCTAAATGTTCAACTAATGACACAAAATCACATATTGGATGCACAAGATTGGTTAAATACCCTAATTGGATTAAAATAAGCCTAGGGAGGACGAAAATGACCTAAATGTTCAACCAATGACACAAAATCACATATTGGATGCACAAGATTGGTTAAAAACCCTAATTGGATTAGAATAAGCCTAGGGAGGACGAAAATGACCTAAATGTTCAACCAATGACAAAATCACATATTGGATGCACAAGATTGGTTAAAAACCCTAATTGGATTAGAATAAGCCTAGGGAGGACAAAAATGACCTAAATGTTCAACCAATGACACAAAATCACATATTGGATGCACAAGATTGGTTAAAAACCCTAATTGGATTTGAATAAGCCTAGGGAGGACGAAGATGACCTAAATGTTCAACCAATGACACAAAATCACATATTGGATGCACATGATTGGTTAAAAACCCTAATTGGTTTAAAATAAGCCTAGGGAGGACGAAAATGACCTAAATGTTCAACCAATGACACAAAATCACATATTGGATGCACAAGATTGGTTAAAAACCCTAATTGGATTAGAATAAGCCTAGGGAGGACGAAAATGACCTAAATGTTCCACAAATGACACAAAATGACACAAAATCACATATTGGATGCACAAGATTGGTTAAAAACCCTAATTGGATTAGAATAAGCCTAGGGAGGACGAAAATGACCTAAATGTTCAACCAATGACACAAAATCACATTTTGGATGCACAAGATTGGTTAAAAACCCTAATTGGATTAGAATAAGCCTAGGGAGGACGAAAATAACCTAAATGTTCAACCAATGACACAAAATCACTTATTGGATGCACAAGATTGGTTAAAAACCCTAATTGGATTAGAATAAGCCTAGGGCGGTTGAAAATGACCCAAATGTTCAACCAATGACACAAAATCACTTATTGGATGCACAAGATTGGTTAAAAACCCTAATTGGATTAGAATAAGCCTAGGGAGGACAAAAAAGACCTAAATGTTCTACCAATGACACAAAATCACTTATTGGATGCACAAGATTGGTTATAAACCCTAATTGGATTAGAATAAGCCTAGGGTGGACGAAAATGACCGAAATGTTCAAACAATGACACAAAATCACCTATTGGATGCACAAGATTGATTAAAAACCCTAATTGGATTAGAATAAGCCTAGGGAGGACGAAAATGACCTAAATGTTCAAACAATGACACAAAATCACCTATTGGATGCACAAGATTGGTTAAAAACCCTATTTGGATTAGAATAAGCGTAGGGAGGACGAAAAGACCTAAATGTTCAATCAATGACACAAAATCACCTATTGGATGCACAAGATTGGTTATAAACCCTAATTGGATTAGAATAAGCCTAGGGTGGACGAAAATGACCTAAATGTTCAATCAATGACACAAAATCACCTATTGGATGCACAGGATTGGTTAAAACCCCTATTTGGATTTGAATAAGCTTAGGGAGGACGAAAAAGACCTAAATGTTCTACCACTGACACAAAATCACTTATTGGATGCACAAGATTGGTTATAAACCCTAATTGGGTTAGAATAAGCCTAGGGTGGACGAAAATGACCTAAATGTTCAATCAATGACGCAAACGCACTTATTGGATGCACAAGATTGGTTAAAAACCCTAATTGGATTAGAATAAGTCTAGGGAGGACGAAAATGACCTAAATGTTCAACCAATGACAGAAAATCACTTATTTGATGCCCAAGATTGGTTAAAATCCCTAATTGGATTAGAATAAGCCTAAGGAGGACGCAAATGACCTAAATGTTCAACCAATGACACAAAATCACTTATGGGATGCACAAGATTGGTTAAAAACCCTATTTCGATTAGAATAAGCCTAGGGAGGACCAAAACGACCTTAATGTTCAACCAATGACACAAAATAACATATTGGATGCACAACATTTGTTAAAAACCCCAATTTGATTAGAATAAGCCTAGGTAGGACAAGAACGACCTTAATGTTCAACCAATGACACAAAATAACATATTGGATGGAAAAGATTGGTTAAAAACCCTAATTGGATTCGAATAAGCCTAGGGAGGACGAAAATGACCTAAATATTCAACCAATGAGCTAAAATCACTTATTGGATGCACAAGATTGGTTAAAAACCCTAATTGGATTAGAATAAGCCTAGGGCGGTTGAAAATGACCCAAATGTTCAACCAATGACACAAAATCACTTATTGGATGCACAAGATTGGTTAAAAACCCTAATTGGATTAGAATAAGCCTAGGGAGGACAAAAAAGACCTAAATGTTCTACCAATGACACAAAATCACTTATTGGATGCACAAGATTGGCTATAAACCCTAATTGGATTAGAATAAGCCTAGGGTGGACGAAAATGACCGAAATGTTCAAACAATGACACAAAATCACCTATTGGATGCACAAGATTGATTAAAAACCCTAATTGGATTAGAATAAGCCTAGGGAGGACGAAAATGACCTAAATGTTCAAACAATGACACAAAATCACCTATTGGATGCACAAGATTGGTTAAAAACCCTATTTGGATTAGAATAAGCCTAGGGAGGACGAAAAAGACCTAAATGTTCTACCAATGAAACAAAATCACTTATTGGATGCACAAGATTGGTTATAAACCCTAATTGGATTAGAATAAGCCTAGGGTGGACGAAAATGACCTAAATGTTCAATCAATGACACAAAATCACCTATTGGATGCACAAGATTGGTTAAAACCCCTATTTGGATTTGAATAAGCCTAGGGAGGACGAAAAAGACCTAAATGTTCTACCACTGACACAAAATCACTTATTGGATGCACAAGATTGGTTATAAACCCTAATTGGGTTAGAATAAGCCTAGGGTGGACGAAAATGACCAAAATGTTCAATCAATGACACAAACGCACTTATTGGATGCACAAGATTGGTTAAAAACCCTAATTCGATTAAAATAAGCATAGGGAAGACGAAAATGACCTAAATGTTCAATCAATGACGCAAACGCACTTATTGGATGCACAAGATTGGTTAAAAACCCTAATTGGATTAGAATAAGTCTAGGGAAGACGAAAATAACCTAAATGTTCAACCAATGACAGAAAATCACTTATTTGATGCCCAAGATTGGTTAAAATCCCTAATTGGATTAGAATAAGCCTAAGGAGGACGCAAATGACCTAAATGTTCAACCAATGACACAAAATCACTTATGGGATGCACAAGATTGGTTAAAAACCCTATTTCGATAACAATAAGCCTAGGGAGGACCAAAACGACCTTAATGTTCAAACAATGACACAAAATAACATATTGGATGCACAAGATTGCTTAAAAACCCTAATTGGATTAGAATAAGCCTAGGGCGGTTGAAAATGACCCAAATGTTCAACCAATGACAGGAAATCACTTATTGGATGCACAAGATTGGTTAAAAACCCTATTTCGATTAGAATAAGCCTAGGGAGGACAAAAACGACCAAAATGTGCATCCAATGACACAAAATAACATATTGGATGCACAAGATTGGTTAAAACCCCTAATTGGATTAGAATAAGCCTATGGAGGACGAAAATGACCTAAATGTTCAACCAATGACACAAAATCACTTATTGGATGCACAAGATTGGTTCAAAACCGTAATTGAATTTAAAAAAGCCTAGGGAGGACGAAAAAGACCTAAATGTTCTACCAATGACACAAAATCACTTATTGGATGCACAAGATTGGTTATAAACCCTAATTGGATTAGAATAAGCCTAGGGTGGACGAAAATGACCGAAATGTTCAATCAATGACACAAACGCACTTATTGGATGCACAAGATTGGTTAAAAACCCTAATTGGATTAGAATAACTCTAGGGAGGATGAAAATGACCTAAATGTTCAACCAATGACACAAAATCACTTATTGGATGCCCAAGATTGGTTAAAATCCCTAATTGGATTAAAGTAAGCCTAAGGAGGACGCAAATGACCTAAATGTTCAACCAATAACACAAAATCACTTATTGGATGCACAAGATTGGTTAAAAACCCTATTTCGATTAGAATAAGCCTAAGGAGGACCAAAACGACCAAAATTTGCAACCAATGACACAAAATAACATATTGGATGCACAAGATTGGTTAAAACCCCTAATTGGATTAGAATAAGCCTATGGAGGACGCAAATGACCAAAATGTTCAACCAATGACACAAAATCACTTATGGGATGCACAAGATTGGTTAAAAACACCAACTGGATTAGAATAAGCCTAGGGAGGACGAAAAAGACCTAAATGTTCTACCAATGACACAAAATCACTTATTGGATGCACAAGATTGGTTAAAAACCCTATTTCGATTAGAATAAGCCTAGGGAGGACCAAAACGACCTTAATGTTCAACCAATGACACAAAATAACATATTGGATGCACAAGATCGGTTAAAAACACTAATTGGATTAGAAATAGCCTAGGGAGGACGAAAATGACCTAAATGTTCAACCATTGACACAAAATCACTTATTGGATGCACAAGATTGGTTAAAAACCCTAATTGGATTAGAATAAGTCTAGGGAGGACGAAAATGACCTAAATGTTCAACCAATGACACAAAATCACTTATTTGATGCCCAAGATTGGTTAAAATCCCTAATTGGATTAGAATAAGCCTAAGGAGGACGCAAATGACCTAAATGTTCAACCAATCACACAAAATCACTTATGGGATGCACAAGATTGGTTAAAAACCCTATTTCGATTAGAATAAGCCTAGGGAGGACCAAAACGACCTTAATGTTCAACCAATGACACAAAATAACATATTGGATGCACAACATTTGTTAAAAACCCCAATTTGATTAGAATAAGCCTAGGTAGGACAAGAACGACCTTAATGTTCAACCAATGACACAAAATAACATATTGGATGGAAAAGATTGGTTAAAAACCCTAATTGGATTCGAATAAGCCTAGGGAGGACGAAAATGACCTAAATATTCAACCAATGAGCTAAAATCACTTATTGGATGCACAAGATTGGTTAAAAACCCTAATTGGATTAGAATAAGCCTAGGGCGGTTGAAAATGACCCAAATGTTCAACCAATGACACAAAATCACTTATTGGATGCACAAGATTGGTTAAAAACCCTAATTGGATTAGAATAAGCCTAGGGAGGACAAAAAAGACCTAAATGTTCTACCAATGACACAAAATCACTTATTGGATGCACAAGATTGGCTATAAACCCTAATTGGATTAGAATAAGCCTAGGGTGGACGAAAATGACCGAAATGTTCAAACAATGACACAAAATCACCTATTGGATGCACAAGATTGATTAAAAACCCTAATTGGATTAGAATAAGCCTAGGGAGGACGAAAATGACCTAAATGTTCAAACAATGACACAAAATCACCTATTGGATGCACAAGATTGGTTAAAAACCCTATTTGGATTAGAATAAGCCTAGGGAGGACGAAAAAGACCTAAATGTTCTACCA
>JBBPBQ010000008.1:31476142-31494620 GCA_037974755.1 Cicer yamashitae | reverse complement strand
CAATCAATGACACAAAATCACCTATTGGATGCACAAGATTGGTTAAAACCCCTATTTGGATTTGAATAAGCCTAGGGAGGACGAAAAAGACCTAAATGTTCTACCACTGACACAAAATCACTTATTGGATGCACAAGATTGGTTATAAACCCTAATTGGGTTAGAATAAGCCTAGGTTGGACGAAAATGACCAAAATGTTCAATCAATGACACAAACGCACTTATTGGATGCACAAGATTGGTTAAAAACCCAAATTGGATTAGAATAAGTCTAGGGAGGACGAAAATGACCTAAATGTTCAACCAATGACACAAAATCACTTATTTGATGCCCAAGATTGGTTAAAATCCCTAATTGGATTAGAATAAGCCTAAGGAGGACGCAAATGACCTAAATGTTCAACCAATGACACAAAATCACTTATGGGATGCACAAGATTGGTTAAAAACCCTATTTCGATTAGAATAAGCCTAGGGAGGACCAAAACGACCTTAATGTTCAACCAATGACACAAAATAACGTATTGGATGCACAACATTTGTTAAAAACCCCAATTTGATTAGAATAAGCCTAGGTAGGACAAGAACGACCTTAATGTTCACCCAATGACACAAAATAACATATTGGATGGAAAAGATTGGTTAAAAACCCTAATTGGATTCGAATAAGCCTAGGGAGGACGAAAATGACCTAAATATTCAACCAATTAGCTAAAATCACTTATTGGATGCACAAGATTGGTTAAAAACCCTAATTGGATTAGAATAAGCCTAGGGCGGTTGAAAATGACCCAAATGTTCAACCAATGACACAAAATCACTTATTGGATGCACAAGATTGGTTAAAAACCCTAATTGGATTAGAATAAGCCTAGGGAGGACAAAAAAGACCTAAATGTTCTACCAATGACACAAAATCACTTATTGGATGCACAAGATTGGTTATAAACCCTAATTGGATTAGAATAAGCCTAGGGTGGACGAAAATGACCGAAATGTTCAAACAATGACACAAAATCACCTATTGGATGCACAAGATTGATTAAAAACCCTAATTGGATTAGAATAAGCCTAGGGAGGACGAAAATGACCTAAATGTTCAAACAATGACACAAAATCACCTATTGGATGCACAAGATTGGTTAAAAACCCTATTTGGATTAGAATAAGCCTAGGGAGGACGAAAAAGACCTAAATGTTCTACCAATGAAACAAAATCACTTATTGGATGCACAAGATTGGTTATAAACCCTAATTGGATTAGAATAAGCCTAGGGTGGACGAAAATGACCTAAATGTCCAATCAATGACACAAAATCACCTATTGGATGCACAAGATTGGTTAAAACCCCTATTTGGATTTGAATAAGCCTAGGGAGGACGAAAAAGACCTAAATGTTCTACCACTGACACAAAATCACTTATTGGATGCACAAGATTGGTTATAAACCCTAATTGGGTTAGAATAAGCCTAGGGTGGACGAAAATGACCAAAATGTTCAATCAATGACACAAACGCACTTATTGGATGCACAAGATTGGTTAAAAACCCTAATTGGATTAAAATAAGCATAGGGAAGACGAAAATGACCTAAATGTTCAATCAATGACGCAAACGCACTTATTGGATGCACAAGATTGGTTAAAAACCCTAATTGGATTAGAATAAGTTTAGGGAAGACGAAAATGACCTAAATGTTCAACCAATGACAGAAAATCACTTATTTGATGCCCAAGATTGGTTAAAATCCCTAATTGGATTAGAATAAGCCTAAGGAGGACGCAAATGACCTAAATGTTCAACCAATGACACAAAATCACTTATGGGATGCACAAGATTGGTTAAAAACCCTATTTCGATTAGAATAAGCCTAGGGAGGACCAAAACGACCTTAATGTTCAACCAATGACACAAAATAACATATTGGATGCACAACATTTGTTAAAAACCCCAATTTGATTAGAATAAGCCTAGGTAGGACAAGAACGACCTTAATGTTCAACCAATGACACAAAATAACATATTGGATGGAAAAGATTGGTTAAAAACCCTAATTGGATTCGAATAAGCCTAGGGAGGACGAAAATGACCTAAATATTCAACCAATGAGCTAAAATCACTTATTGGATGCACAAGATTGGTTAAAAACCCTAATTGGATTAGAATAAGCCTAGGGCGGTTGAAAATGACCCAAATGTTCATCCAATGACACAAAATCACTTATTGGATGCACAAGATTGGTTAAAAACCCTAATTGGATTAGAATAAGCCTAGGGAGGACAAAAAAGACCTAAATGTTCTACCAATGACACAAAATCACTTATTGGATGCACAAGATTGGCTATAAACCCTAATTGGATTAGAATAAGCCTAGGGTTGACGAAAATGACCGAAATGTTCAAACAATGACACAAAATCACCTATTGGATGCACAAGATTGATTAAAAACCCTAATTGGATTAGAATAAGCCTAGGGAGGACGAAAATGACCTAAATGTTCAAACAATGACACAAAATCACCTATTGGATGCACAAGATTGGTTAAAAACCCTATTTGGATTAGAATAAGCCTAGGGAGGACGAAAAAGACCTAAATGTTCTACCAATGAAACAAAATCACTTATTGGATGCACAAGATTGGTTATAAACCCTAATTGTATTAGAATAAGCCTAGGGTGGACGAAAATGACCTAAATGTTCAATCAATGACACAAAATCACCTATTGGATGCACAAGATTGGTTAAAACCCCTATTTGGATTTGAATAAGCCTAGGGAGGACGAAAAAGACCTAAATGTTCTACCACTGACACAAAATCACTTATTGGATGCACAAGATTGGTTATAAACCCTAATTGGGTTAGAATAAGCCTAGGTTGGACGAAAATGACCAAAATGTTCAATCAATGACACAAACGCACTTATTGGATGCACAAGATTGGTTAAAAACCCAAATTGGATTAGAATAAGTCTAGGGAGGACGAAAATGACCTAAATGTTCAACCAATGACACAAAATCACTTATTTGATGCCCAAGATTGGTTAAAATCCCTAATTGGATTAGAATAAGCCTAAGGAGGACGCAAATGACCTAAATGTTCAACCAATGACACAAAATCACTTATGGGATGCACAAGATTGGTTAAAAACCCTATTTCGATTAGAATAAGCCTAGGGAGGACCAAAACGACCTTAATGTTCAACCAATGACACAAAATAACGTATTGGATGCACAACATTTGTTAAAAACCCCAATTTGATTAGAATAAGCCTAGGTAGGACAAGAACGACCTTAATGTTCAACCAATGACACAAAATAACATATTGGATGGAAAAGATTGGTTAAAAACCCTAATTGGATTCGAATAAGCCTAGGGAGGACGAAAATGACCTAAATATTCAACCAATGAGCTAAAATCACTTATTGGATGCACAAGATTGGTTAAAAACCCTAATTGGATTAGAATAAGCCTAGGGCGGTTGAAAATGACCCAAATGTTCAACCAATGACACAAAATCACTTATTGGATGCACAAGATTGGTTAAAAATCCTAATTGGATTAGAATAAGCCTAGGGAGGACAAAAAAGACCTAATGTTCTACCAATGACACAAAATCACTTATTGGATGCACAAGATTGGTTATAAACCCTAATTGGATTAGAATAAGCCTAGGGTGGACGAAAATGACCGAAATGTTCAAACAATGACACAAAATCACCTATTGGATGCACAAGATTGATTAAAAACCCTAATTGGATTAGAATAAGCCTAGGGAGGACGAAAATGACCTAAATGTTCAAACAATGACACAAAATCACCTATTGGATGCACAAGATTGGTTAAAAACCCTATTTGGATTAGAATAAGCCTAGGGAGGACGAAAAAGACCTAAATGTTCTACCAATGAAACAAAATCACTTATTGGATGCACAAGATTGGTTATAAACCCTAATTGTATTAGAATAAGCCTAGGGTGGACGAAAATGACCTAAATGTTCAATCAATGACACAAAATCACCTATTGGATGCACAAGATTGGTTAAAACCCCTATTTGGATTTGAATAAGCCTAGGGAGGACGAAAAAGACCTAAATGTTCTACCACTGACACAAAATCACTTATTGGATGCACAAGATTGGTTATAAACCCTAATTGGGTTAGAATAAGCCTAGGGTGGACGAAAATGACCAAAATGTTCAATCAATGACACAAACGCACTTATTGGATGCACAAGATTGGTTAAAAACCCTAATTGGATTAAAATAAGCATAGGGAAGACGAAAATGACCTAAATGTTCAATCAATGACGCAAACGCACTTATTGGATGCACAAGATTGGTTAAAAACCCTAATTGGATTAGAATAAGTTTAGGGAAGACGAAAATGACCTAAATGTTCAACCAATGACAGAAAATCACTTATTTGATGCCCAAGATTGGTTAAAATCCCTAATTGGATTAGAATAAGCCTAAGGAGGACGCAAATGACCTAAATGTTCAACCAATGACACAAAATCACTTATGGGATGCACAAGATTGGTTAAAAACCCTATTTCGATTAGAATAAGCCTAGGGAGGACCAAAACGACCTTAATGTTCAACCAATGACACAAAATAACATATTGGATGCACAACATTTGTTAAAAACCCCAATTTGATTAGAATAAGCCTAGGTAGGACAAGAACGACCTTAATGTTCAACCAATGACACAAAATAACATATTGGATGGAAAAGATTGGTTAAAAACCCTAATTGGATTCGAATAAGCCTAGGGAGGACGAAAATGACCTAAATATTCAACCAATGAGCTAAAATCACTTATTGGATGCACAAGATTGGTTAAAAACCCTAATTGGATTAGAATAAGCCTAGGGCGGTTGAAAATGACCCAAATGTTCAACCAATGACACAAAATCACTTATTGGATGCACAAGATTGGTTAAAAACCCTAATTGGATTAGAATAAGCCTAGGGAGGACAAAAAAGACCTAAATGTTCTACCAATGACACAAAATCACTTATTGGATGCACAAGATTGGTTATAAACCCTAATTGGATTAGAATAAGCCTAGGGTGGACGAAAATGACCGAAATGTTCAAACAATGACGCAAAATCACCTATTGGATGCACAAGATTGATTAAAAACCCTAATTGGATTAGAATAAGCCTAGGGAGGACGAAAATGACCTAAATGTACAAACAATGACACAAAATCACCTATTGGATGCACAAGATTGGTTAAAAACCCTATTTGGATTAGAATAAGCCTAGGGAGGACGAAAAAGACCTAAATGTTCTACCAATGAAACAAAATCACTTATTGGATGCACAAGATTGGTTATAAACCCTAATTGGATTAGAATAAGCCTAGGGTGGACGAAAATGACCTAAATGTTCAATCAATGACACAAAATCACCTATTGGATGCACAAGATTGGTTAAAACCCCTATTTGGATTTGAATAAGCCTAGGGAGGACGAAAAAGACCTAAATGTTCTACCACTGACACAAAATCACTTATTGGATGCACAAGATTGGTTATAAACCCTAATTGGGTTAGAATAAGCCTAGGGTTGACGAAAATGACCAAAATGTTCAATCAATGACACAAACGCACTTATTGGATGCACAAGATTGGTTAAAAACCCTATTTCGATTAGAATAAGCCTAGGGAGGACCAAAACGACCTTAATGTTCAACCAATGACACAAAATAACATATTGGATGCACAAGATCGATTAAAAACACTAATTGGATTAGAAATAGCCTAGGGAGGACGAAAATGAACTAAATGTTCAACCATTGACACAAAATCACTTTTTGGATGCACAAGATTGGTTAAAAACCCTAATTGGATTAGAATAAGTCTAGGGAGGACGAAAATGACCTAAATGTTCAACCAATGACACAAAATCACTTATTTGATGCCCAAGACTGGTTAAAATCCCTAATTGGAATAGAATAAGCCTAAGGAGGACGCATATGACCTAAATGTTCAACCAATGACACAAAATCACTTATTGGATGCACAAGATTGGTTAAAAACCCTAATTGGATTAGAATAAGTCTAGGGAGGACGAAAATGACCTAAATGTTCAACCAATGACACAAAATCACTTATTTGATGCCCAAGATTGGTTAAAATCCCTAATTGGATTAGAATAAGCCTAAGGAGGACGCAAATGACCTAAATGTTCAACCAATCACACAAAATCACTTATGGGATGCACAAGATTGGTTAAAAACCCTATTTCGATTAGAATAAGCCTAGGGAGGACCAAAACGACCTTAATGTTCAACCAATGACACAAAATAACATATTGGATGCACAACATTTGTTAAAAACCCCAATTTGATTAGAATAAGCCTAGGTAGGACAAGAACGACCTTAATGTTCAACCAATGACACAAAATAACATATTGGATGGAAAAGATTGGTTAAAAACCCTAATTGGATTCGAATAAGCCTAGGGAGGACGAAAATGACCTAAATATTCAACCAATGAGCTAAAATCACTTATTGGATGCACAAGATTGGTTAAAAACCCTAATTGGATTAGAATAAGCCTAGGGCGGTTGAAAATGACCCAAATGTTCAACCAATGACACAAAATCACTTATTGGATGCACAAGATTGGTTAAAAACCCTAATTGGATTAGAATAAGCCTAGGGAGGACAAAAAAGACCTAAATGTTCTACCAATGACACAAAATCACTTATTGGATGCACAAGATTGGCTATAAACCCTAATTGGATTAGAATAAGCCTAGGGTGGACGAAAATGACCGAAATGTTCAAACAATGACACAAAATCACCTATTGGATGCACAAGATTGATTAAAAACCCTAATTGGATTAGAATAAGCCTAGGGAGGACGAAAATGACCTAAATGTTCAAACAATGACACAAAATCACCTATTGGATGCACAAGATTGGTTAAAAACCCTATTTGGATTAGAATAAGCCTAGGGAGGACGAAAAAGACCTAAATGTTCTACCAATGAAACAAAATCACTTATTGGATGCACAACATTGGTTATAAACCCTAATTGGATTAGAATAAGCCTAGGGTGGACGAAAATGACCTAAATGTTCAATCAATGACACAAAATCACCTATTGGATGCACAAGATTGGTTAAAACCCCTATTTGGATTTGAATAAGCCTAGGGAGGACGAAAAAGACCTAAATGTTCTACCACTGACACAAAATCACTTATTGGATGCACAAGATTGGTTATAAACCCTAATTGGGTTAGAATAAGCCTAGGGTGGACGAAAATGACCAAAATGTTCAATCAATGACACAAACGCACTTATTGGATGCACAAGATTGGTTAAAAACCCTAATTGGATTAAAATAAGCATAGGGAAGCGAAAATGACCTAAATGTTCAATCAATGACGCAAACGCACTTATTGGATGCACAAGATTGGTTAAAAACCCTAATTGGATTAGAATTAGTCTAGGGAAGACGAAAATGACCTAAATGTTCAACCAATGACAGAAAATCACTTATTTGATGCCCAAGATTGGTTAAAATCCCTAATTGGATTAGAATAAGCCTAAGGAGGACGCAAATGACCTAAATGTTCAACCAATGACACAAAATCACTTATGGGATGCACAAGATTGGTTAAAAACCCTATTTCGATTAGAATAAGCCTAGGGAGGACCAAAACGACCTTAATGTTCAACCAATGACACAAAATAACGTATTGGATGCACAACATTTGTTAAAAACCCCAATTTGATTAGAATAAGCCTAGGTAGGACAAGAACGACCTTAATGTTCAACCAATGACACAAAATAACATATTGGATGGAAAAGATTGGTTAAAAACCCTAATTGGATTCGAATAAGCCTAGGGAGGACGAAAATGACCTAAATATTCAACCAATGAGCTAAAATCACTTATTGGATGCACAAGATTGGTTAAAAACCCTAATTGGATTAGAATAAGCCTAGGGCGGTTGAAAATGACCCAAATGTTCAACCAATGACACAAAATCACTTATTGGATGCACAAAATTGGTTAAAAACCCTAATTGGATTAGAATAAGCCTAGGGAGGACAAAAAAGACCTAAATGTTCTACCAATGACACAAAATCACTTATTGGATGCACAAGATTGGTTATAAACCCTAATTGGATTAGAATAAGCCTAGGGTGGACGAAAATGACCGAAATGTTCAAACAATGACACAAAATCACCTATTGGATGCACAAGATTGATTAAAAACCCTAATTGGATTAGAATAAGCCTAGGGAGGACGAAAATGACCTAAATGTTCAAACAATGACACAAAATCACCTATTGGATGCACAAGATTGGTTAAAAACCCTATTTGGATTAGAATAAGCCTAGGGAGGACGAAAAAGACCTAAATGTTCTACCAATGAAACAAAATCACTTATTGGATGCACAAGATTGGTTATAAACCCTAATTGGATTAGAATAAGCCTAGGGTGGACGAAAATGACCTAAATGTCCAATCAATGACACAAAATCACCTATTGGATGCACAAGATTGGTTAAAACCCCTATTTGGATTTGAATAAGCCTAGGGAGGACGAAAAAGACCTAAATGTTCTACCACTGACACAAAATCACTTATTGGATGCACAAGATTGGTTATAAACCCTAATTGGGTTAGAATAAGCCTAGGGTGGACGAAAATGACCAAAATGTTCAATCAATGACACAAACGCACTTATTGGATGCACAAGATTGGTTAAAAACCCTAATTGGATTAAAATAAGCATAGGGAAGCGAAAATGACCTAAATGTTCAATCAATGACGCAAACGCACTTATTGGATGCACAAGATTGGTTAAAAACCCTAATTGGATTAGAATTAGTCTAGGGAAGACGAAAATGACCTAAATGTTCAACCAATGACAGAAAATCACTTATTTGATGCCCAAGATTGGTTAAAATCCCTAATTGGATTAGAATAAGCCTAAGGAGGACGCAAATGACCTAAATGTTCAACCAATGACACAAAATCACTTATGGGATGCACAAGATTGGTTAAAAACCCTATTTCGATTAGAATAAGCCTAGGGAGGACCAAAACGACCTTAATGTTCAACCAATGACACAAAATAACGTATTGGATGCACAACATTTGTTAAAAACCCCAATTTGATTAGAATAAGCCTAGGTAGGACAAGAACGACCTTAATGTTCAACCAATGACACAAAATAACATATTGGATGGAAAAGATTGGTTAAAAACCCTAATTGGATTCGAATAAGCCTAGGGAGGACGAAAATGACCTAAATATTCAACCAATGAGCTAAAATCACTTATTGGATGCACAAGATTGGTTAAAAACCCTAATTGGATTAGAATAAGCCTAGGGTGGACGAAAATGACCTAAATGTTCAATCAATGACACAAAATCACCTATTGGATGCACAAGATTGGTTAAAACCCCTATTTGGATTTGAATAAGCCTAGGGAGGACGAAAAAGACCTAAATGTTCTACCACTGACACAAAATCACTTATTGGATGCACAAGATTGGTTATAAACCCTAATTGGATTAGAATAAGCCTAGGGTGGACGAAAATGACCGAAATGTTCAAACAATGACACAAAATCACCTATTGGATGCACAAGATTGATTAAAAACCCTAATTGGATTAGAATAAGCCTAGGGAGGACGAAAATGACCTAAATGTTCAAACAATGACACAAAATCACCTATTGGATGCACAAGATTGGTTAAAAACCCTATTTGGATTAGAATAAGCCTAGGGAGGACGAAAAAGACCTAAATGTTCTACCAATGAAACAAAATCACTTATTGGATGCAAAAGATTGGTTATAAACCCTAATTGGATTAGAATAAGCCTAGGGTGGACGAAAATGACCAAAATGTTCAATCAATGACACAAACGCACTTATTGGATGCACAAGATTGGTTAAAAACCCTATTTCGATTAGAATAAGCCTAGGGAGGACCAAAACGACCTTAATGTTCAACCAATGACACAAAATAACATATTGGATGCACAAGATCGATTAAAAACACTAATTGGATTAGAAATAGCCTAGGGAGGACGAAAATGAACTAAATGTTCAACCATTGACACAAAATCACTTTTTGGATGCACAAGATTGGTTAAAAACCCTAATTGGATTAGAATAAGTCTAGGGAGGACGAAAATGACCTAAATGTTCAACCAATGACACAAAATCACTTATTTGATGCCCAAGACTGGTTAAAATCCCTAATTGGAATAGAATAAGCCTAAGGAGGACGCATATGACCTAAATGTTCAACCAATGACACAAAATCACTTATTGGATGCACAAGATTGGTTAAAAACCCTAATTGGATTAGAATAAGTCTAGGGAGGACGAAAATGACCTAAATGTTCAACCAATGACACAAAATCACTTATTTGATGCCCAAGATTGGTTAAAATCCCTAATTGGATTAGAATAAGCCTAAGGAGGACGCAAATGACCTAAATGTTCAACCAATCACACAAAATCACTTATGGGATGCACAAGATTGGTTAAAAACCCTATTTCGATTAGAATAAGCCTAGGGAGGACCAAAACGACCTTAATGTTCAACCAATGACACAAAATAACATATTGGATGCACAACATTTGTTAAAAACCCCAATTTGATTAGAATAAGCCTAGGTAGGACAAGAACGACCTTAATGTTCAACCAATGACACAAAATAACATATTGGATGGAAAAGATTGGTTAAAAACCCTAATTGGATTCGAATAAGCCTAGGGAGGACGAAAATGACCTAAATATTCAACCAATGAGCTAAAATCACTTATTGGATGCACAAGATTGGTTAAAAACCCTAATTGGATTAGAATAAGCCTAGGGCGGTTGAAAATGACCCAAATGTTCAACCAATGACACAAAATCACTTATTGGATGCACAAGATTGGTTAAAAACCCTAATTGGATTAGAATAAGCCTAGGGAGGACAAAAAAGACCTAAATGTTCTACCAATGACACAAAATCACTTATTGGATGCACAAGATTGGCTATAAACCCTAATTGGATTAGAATAAGCCTAGGGTGGACGAAAATGACCGAAATGTTCAAACAATGACACAAAATCACCTATTGGATGCACAAGATTGATTAAAAACCCTAATTGGATTAGAATAAGCCTAGGGAGGACGAAAATGACCTAAATGTTCAAACAATGACACAAAATCACCTATTGGATGCACAAGATTGGTTAAAAACCCTATTTGGATTAGAATAAGCCTAGGGAGGACGAAAAAGACCTAAATGTTCTACCAATGAAACAAAATCACTTATTGGATGCACAAGATTGGTTATAAACCCTAATTGGATTAGAATAAGCCTAGGGTGGACGAAAATGACCTAAATTTTCAATCAATGACACAAAATCACCTATTGGATGCACAAGATTGGTTAAAACCCCTATTTGGATTTGAATAAGCCTAGGGAGGACGAAAAAGACCTAAATGTTCTACCACTGACACAAAATCACTTATTGGATGCACAAGATTGGTTATAAACCCTAATTGGGTTAGAATAAGCCTAGGGTGGACGAAAATGACCAAAATGTTCAATCAATGACACAAACGCACTTATTGGATGCACAAGATTGGTTAAAAACCCTAATTGGATTAAAATAAGCATAGGGAAGACGAAAATGACCTAAATGTTCAATCAATGATGCAAACGCACTTATTGGATGCACAAGATTGGTTAAAAACCCTAATTGGATTAGAATAAGTATAGGGAAGACGAAAATGACCTAAATGTTCAACCAATGACAGAAAATCACTTATTTGATGCCCAAGATTGGTTAAAATCCGTAATTGGATTAGAATAAGCCTAAGGAGGACGCAAATGACCTAAATGTTCAACCAATGACACAAAATCACTTATGGGATACACAAGATTGGTTAAAAACCCTATTTCGATTAGAATAAGCCTAGGGAGGACCAAAACGACCTTAATGTTCAAACAATGACACAAAATAACATATTGGATGCACAAGATTGCTTAAAAACCCTAATTGGATTAGAATAAGCCTAGGGCGGTTGAAAATGACCCAAATGTTCAACCAATGACAGGAAATCACTTATTGGATGCACAAGATTGGTTAAAAACCCTATTTCGATTAGAATAAGCCTAGGGAGGACAAAAACGACCAAAATGTGCATCCAATGACACAAAATAACATATTGGATGCACCAGATTGGTTAAAACCCCTAATTGGATTAGAATAAGCCTATGGAGGACGAAAATGACCTAAATGTTCAACCAATGACACAAAATCACTTATTGGATGCACAAGATTGGTTAAAAACCCAAATTGGATTAGAATAAGTCTAGGGAGGACGAAAATGACCTAAATGTTCAACCAATGACACAAAATCACTTATTTGATGCCCAAGATTGGTTAAAATCCCTAATTGGATTAGAATAAGCCTAAGGAGGACGCAAATGACCTAAATGTTCAACCAATGACACAAAATCACTTATGGGATGCACAAGATTGGTTAAAAACCCTATTTCGATTAGAATAAGCCTAGGGAGGACCAAAACGACCTTAATGTTCAACCAATGACACAAAATAACGTATTGGATGCACAACATTTGTTAAAAACCCCAATTTGATTAGAATAAGCCTAGGTAGGACAAGAACGACCTTAATGTTCAACCAATGACACAAAATAACATATTGGATGGAAAAGATTGGTTAAAAACCCTAATTGGATTCGAATAAGCCTAGGGAGGACGAAAATGACCTAAATATTCAACCAATGAGCTAAAATCACTTATTGGATGCACAAGATTGGTTAAAAACCCTAATTGGATTAGAATAAGCCTAGGGCAGTTGAAAATGACCCAAATTTTCAACCAATGACACAAAATCACTTATTGGATGCACAAGATTGGTTAAAAACCCTAATTGGATTAGAATAAGCCTAGGGAGGACAAAAAAGACCTAAATGTTCTACCAATGACACAAAATCACTTATTGGATGCACAAGATTGGTTATAAACCCTAATTGGATTAGAATAAGCCTAGGGTGGACGAAAATGACCGAAATGTTCAAACAATGACACAAAATCACCTATTGGATGCACAAGATTGATTAAAAACCCTAATTGGATTAGAATAAGCCTAGGGAGGACGAAAATGACCTAAATGTTCAAACAATGACACAAAATCACCTATTGGATGCACAAGATTGGTTAAAAACCCTATTTGGATTAGAATAAGCCTAGGGAGGACGAAAAAGACCTAAATGTTCTACCAATGAAACAAAATCACTTATTGGATGCACAAGATTGGTTATAAACCCTAATTGTATTAGAATAAGCCTAGGGTGGACGAAAATGACCTAAATGTTCAATCAATGACACAAAATCACCTATTGGATGCACAAGATTGGTTAAAACCCCTATTTGGATTTGAATAAGCCTAGGGAGGACGAAAAAGACCTAAATGTTCTACCACTGACACAAAATCACTTATTGGATGCACAAGATTGGTTATAAACCCTAATTGGGTTAGAATAAGCCTAGGGTGGACGAAAATGACCAAAATGTTCAATCAATGACACAAACGCACTTATTGGATGCACAAGATTGGTTAAAAACCCTAATTGGATTAAAATAAGCATAGGGAAGACGAAAATGACCTAAATGTTCAATCAATGACGCAAACGCACTTATTGGATGCACAAGATTGGTTAAAAACCCTAATTGGATTAGAATAAGTTTAGGGAAGACGAAAATGACCTAAATGTTCAACCAATGACAGAAAATCACTTATTTGATGCCCAAGATTGGTTAAAATCCCTAATTGGATTAGAATAAGCCTAAGGAGGACGCAAATGACCTAAATGTTCAACCAATGACACAAAATCACTTATGGGATGCACAAGATTGGTTAAAAACCCTATTTCGATTAGAATAAGCCTAGGGAGGACCAAAACGACCTTAATGTTCAACCAATGACACAAAATAACATATTGGATGCACAACATTTGTTAAAAACCCCAATTTGATTAGAATAAGCCTAGGTAGGACAAGAACGACCTTAATGTTCAACCAATGACACAAAATAACATATTGGATGGAAAAGATTGGTTAAAAACCCTAATTGGATTCGAATAAGCCTAGGGAGGACGAAAATGACCTAAATATTCAACCAATGAGCTAAAATCACTTATTGGATGCACAAGATTGGTTAAAAACCCTAATTGGATTAGAATAAGCCTAGGGCGGTTGAAAATGACCCAAATGTTCAACCAATGACACAAAATCACTTATTGGATGCACAAGATTGGTTAAAAACCCTAATTGGATTAGAATAAGCCTATGGAGGACGAAAATGACCTAAATGTTCAACCAATGACGCAAAATCACTTATTGGATGCACAAGATAGGTTAAAAACCCTAATTGGATTAGAATAAGCCTAGGGAGGACGAAAATGACCTAAATGTTCAACAAATGACACAAAATCACTTATTGGATGCACAAGATTGGTTATAAACCCTAATTGGATTAGAATAATCCTAGGGAGGACGAAAATGACCTAAATGTTCAGTCAATGACACAAAATCACTTATTGGATGCACAAGATTGGTTAAAAACCCTAATTGGATTAGAATAAGCCTAGGGAGGACGAAAATGACATAAATGTTCAACCAATGACACAAAATCACTTATTGGATGCACAAGATTGGTTAAAAACCCTAATTGGATTAGAATAAGCCTAGGGAGGACGAAAATGACCTAAATGTTCAACCAATGACACAAAATCACTTATTGGATGCACAAGATTGGTTAAAAACCCTAATAGGATTAGAATAAGCCTAGGGAGGACGAAAATGACCTAAATGTTCAACCAATGACACAAAATCACTTATTGGATGCACAAGATTGGTTAAAAACCCTAATTGGATTAGAATAAGCCTAGGGAGGACGAAAATGACATAAATGTTCAACCAATGATACAAAATCACTTATTGGATGCACAAGATTGGTTAAAAACCTTAATTTGATTAGAATAAGTGTAGGGAGGAAAAAATAACATAAGTGTTCATTCAATGACACAAAATCACTTATTGGATGCACAAGATTGGTTAAAAATCCTAATTTGATTAGAATAAATGTAGCGAGGATGAAAATGATGTAAATGTTCAACCAATGACACAAAATCACTTATTGGATGCAAAACATTGTTTAAAAACCCTAATTTGATTAGAATAAGCCTAGGGAGGACGAAAATGACCTAAATGTTCAACCAATGACACAAAATCACTTATTGGATGCACAAGATTGGTTAAAAACCCTAATTGGATTAGAATAAGCCAAGGGAGGACGAAAATGACCTAAATGTTCAACCAATGATACAAAATTACCTATTGGATGCACAAGCTTGGTTAAAAACCCTAATTGGATTAGAATAAGCCTAGGGAGGACGAAAAATGACATAAATGTTCAACCAATGACACAAAATCACTTATTGGATGCACAAGATTGGTTAAAAACCCTAATTGGATTAGAATAGGCCAAGGGAGGACGAAAATGACCTAAATGTTCAACCAATGACACAAAATCACTTGTTGGATGCACAACATTGGTTAAAAACCCTAATTGGATTAGAATAAGCCTAGGGAGGACGACAAAGACCTAAATGTTCAACCAATGACACAAAATCACTTATTGGATGCACAAGATTGGTTAAAAACCCTAATTGGATTAGAATAAGCCAAGGGGGGACGAAAATGACCTAAATGTTCAACCAATGACACAAAATCACTTATTGGATGCACAAGATTGGTTAAAAACCCTAATTGGATTAGAATAAGTCGAAGGATGACGAAAATGACCTAAATGTTCAACCAATGACACAAAATCACATATTGGATGCACAAGATTGGTTAAAAACCCTAATTGGATTAGAATAAGCCTAGGGACGACGAAAATGACATAAATGTTCAACCAATGACACAAACGCACTTTTTGGATGCACAAGATTGGTTAAAAACCCTAATTGGATTAGAATAAGCCAATGGAGGATGAAAATCACCTAAATATTCAACCAATCACACAAAATCACGAAGTGGATGCACAAGATTTGTTAAAACCCCTTATTGGATTAGAATAATCCAAAGGAGGACGAAAATGAACTAAATGTTCAACCAATGACACAAAATTACTTATTGGATGCACAAGATTTGTTAAAAACCCTAACTGGATTAGAATCAGTCGAAGGATGATGAAAATGACCTAAATGTTCAACCAATGACACAAAATCACTTATTGGATGAACAAGATTGGTTAAAAACCCTAATTGGATTAGAATAAGCCTTGGGAGCATGAAAATGACCTAAATATTCAACCAATGACACAAAATTACCTATTGGATGCACAAGATTGGTTAAAAACCCTAATTGGATTAGAATAAGCCTAGGGAGGACGAAAATGACCTAAATGTTCAACCAATGACACAAAATTACTTATTGGATGCACAAGATTGGTTAAAAACCCTAATTGGATTAGAATAAGCCTAGGGCGGTTGAAAATGACCCAAATGTTCAACCAATGACACAAAATCACTTATTGGATGCACAAGATTGGTTAAAAACCCTAATTGGATTAGAATAAGCCTAGGGAGGACAAAAAAGACCTAAATGTTCTACCAATGACACAAAATCACTTATTGGATGCACAAGATTGGTTATAAACCCTAATTGGATTAGAATAAGCCTAGGGTGGACGAAAATGACCGAAATGTTCAAACAATGACGCAAAATCACCTATTGGATGCACAAGATTGATTAAAAACCCTAATTGGATTAGAATAAGCCTAGGGAGGACGAAAATGACCTAAATGTACAAACAATGACACAAAATCACCTATTGGATGCACAAGATTGGTTAAAAACCCTATTTGGATTAGAATAAGCCTAGGGAGGACGAAAAAGACCTAAATGTTCTACCAATGAAACAAAATCACTTATTGGATGCACAAGATTGGTTATAAACCCTAATTGGATTAGAATAAGCCTAGGGTGGACGAAAATGACCTAAATTTTCAATCAATGACACAAAATCACCTATTGGATGCACAAGATTGGTTAAAACCCCTATTTGGATTTGAATAAGCCTAGGGAGGACGAAAAAGACCTAAATGTTCTACCACTGACACAAAATCACTTATTGGATGCACAAGATTGGTTATAAACCCTAATTGGGTTAGAATAAGCCTAGGGTGGACGAAAATGACCAAAATGTTCAATCAATGACACAAACGCACTTATTGGATGCACAAGATTGGTTAAAAACCCTAATTGGATTAAAATAAGCATAGGGAAGACGAAAATGACCTAAATGTTCAATCAATGACGCAAACGCACTTATTGGATGCACAAGATTGTTTAAAAACCCTAATTGGATTAGAATAAGTCTAGGGAAGACGAAAATGACCTAAATGTTCAACCAATGACAGAAAATCACTTATTTGATGCCCAAGATTGGTTAAAATCCCTAATTGGATTAGAATAAGCCTAAGGAGGACGCAAATGACCTAAATGTTCAACCAATGACACAAAATCACTTATGGGATGCACAAGATTGGTTAAAAACCCTATTTCGATAAGAATAAGCCTAGGGAGGACCAAAACGACCTTAATGTTCAAACAATGACACAAAATAACATATTGGATGCACAAGATTGCTTAAAAACCCTAATTGGATTAGAATAAGCCTAGGGCGGTTGAAAATGACCCAAATGTTCAACCAATGACAGGAAATCACTTATTGGATGCACAAGATTGGTTAAAAACCCTATTTCGATTAGAATAAGCCTAGGGAGGACAAAAACGACCAAAATGTGCATCCAATGACACAAAATAACATATTGGATGCACAAGATTGGTTAAAACCCCTAATTGGATTAGAATAAGCCTATGGAGGACGAAAATGACCTAAATGTTCAACCAATGACACAAAATCACTTATTGGATGCACAAGATTTGTTAAAAACCCTAATTGGATTTAAAAAAGCCTAGGGAGGACGAAAAAGACCTAAATGTTCTACCAATGACACAAAATCCCTTATTGGATGCACAAGATTGGTTATAAACCCTAATTGGATTAGAATAAGCCTAGGGTGGACGAAAATGACCGAAATGTTCAATCAATGACACAAACGCACTTATTGGTTGCACAAGATTGATTAAAAACCCTATTTCGATTATAATAAGTCTAGGGAGGACCAAAACGACCTTAATGTTCAACCAATGACATAAAATAACATATTGGATGCAGAAGATTGGTTAAAGACCCTAATTGGATTAGAATAAGCCTAGGGAGGACGAAAATGACCTAAATGTTCTACCAATGACACAAAATCACTTATTTGATGCCCAAGATTGGTTAAAATCCCTAATTGGATTAGAATAATCCTAAGGAGGA
>JBBPBQ010000008.1:31426698-31454346 GCA_037974755.1 Cicer yamashitae | reverse complement strand
TTAGAATAAGCCTAGGTATGACAAAAACGACCTTATTGTTCAACCAATGACATAAAATAACATATTGGATGCACAAGATTGGTTAAAAACCCTAATTGGATTAGAATAAGCCTAGGGAGGACGAAAATGACCTAAATGTTCAACCAATGACACAAAATCACTTATTGGATGCACAAGATTGGTTAAAAACCCTAATTGGATTAGAATAAGCCTAGGGCGGTTGATAATGACCCAAATGTTCAACCAATGACACAAAATAACATATTGGATGCACAAGATTGGTTAAAAACCCTAATTGGATTAGAATAAGCCTAGGGAGGACGAAAAAGACCTAAATGTTCTACCAATGACACAAAATCACTTATTGGATGCACAAGATTGGTTATAAACCCTAATTGGATTAGAAAAAGCCAAGGGAGGACGAAAATGACAGAAATGTTCAATCAATTACACAAACGCACTTATTGGATGCACAAGATTAATTAAAAACCCTAATTGGATTAGAATAAGTCTAGGGAGCACGAAAGTGACCTAAATGTTCAACCAATGACACAAAATCAATTATTGGATGCCCAAGATTGGTTAAAATCCCTAATTGGATTAGAATAAGGCTAAGGAGCACGCAAATGACCTAAATGTTCAACCAATGACACAAAATCACTTATTGGATGCACAAGATTGGTTAAAAACCCTAATTGGTTTAGAATAAGCCTAGGGCGGTTGAACATGACCCAAATGTTCAACCAATGACACAAAATCACTAATTGGATGAACAAGATTGGTTAAAAACCCTATTTCGATTAGAATAAGCCTAGGGAGGACAAAAACGACCTAAATGTGCAAACCAATGACACAAAATAATATATTGGATGCACAAGATTGGTTAAAATCCCTAATTGGATTAGAATAAGCCTATGGAGGACGCAAATGACCTAAATATTCAACCAATGACACAAAATCACTTATTGGATGCACAAGATTGGTTAAAAACCCTATTTCGATTAGAATAAGCCTAAGGAGGACGCAAATGACCTAAATGTTCAACCAATGACACAAAATCACTTATTGGATGCACAAGATTGGTTAAAAACCCTAATTGGATTAGAATAAGCCTAGGGAGGACGAAAACGACCTAAATGTTCAACCAATGACACAAAATCACTTATTGGATGCACAAGATTGGTTAAAAACCCTAATTGGATTAGAATAAGCCTAGGGAGGACGAAAATGACCTAAATGTTCAACCAATGACACAAAATCACTTATTGGATGCCCAAGATTGGTGAAAAACCCTAATTGGATTAGAATAAGCCTAGGGCGGTTGAAAATGAACCCAAATGATCAACCAATGACACAAAATCCCTAATTGGATGAACAAGATTGGTTAAAAACCCTATTTCGATTAGAATAAGCCTAGGGAGGACAAAAACGACCTAAATGTGCAAACCAATGACACAAAATAACATATTGGATGCACAAGATTGGTTAAAACCCCTAATTGGATTAGAATAAGCCTATGGAGGACGAAAATGACCTAAATGTTCAACCAATGACACAAAATCACTTATTGGATGCACAAGATTGGTTAAAAACCCTAATTGGATTAGAATAAGCCTAGGGAGGACGAAAAAGACCTAAATGTTCTACCAATGACACAAAAACACTTATTGGATGCACAAGATTGGTTATAAACCCTAATTGGATTAGAATAAGCCAAGGGAGGACGAAAATGACAGAAATGTTCAATCAATGACACAAACGCACTTATTGGATGCACAAGATTGATTAAAAACCCTAATTGGATTAGAATAAGTCTAGGGAGCACGAAAATGACCAAAATGTTCAACCAATGACACAAAATCACTTATTGGATGCCCAAGATTGGTTAAAATCCCAAATTGGATTAGAATAAGGCTAAGGAGCACGCAAATGACCTAAATGTTCAACCAATGACACAAAATCACTTATTGGATGCACAAGATTGGTTAAAAACCCTATTTCGATCAGAATAAGCCTAGGGAGGACCAAAACGACCTTAATGTTCAACCAATGACACAAAATAACATATTGGATGCACAAGATTGGTTAAAAACCCTAATTGGATTAGAATTAGCCTAGGGAGGACGAAAAATGACCTAAATGTTCAACCAATGACACAAAATCACTTATTGGATGCACAAGATTGGTTAAAAACCGTATTTCAATTAGAATAAGCCTAGGTATGACAAAAACGACCTTAATGTTCAACCAATGACACAAAATAACATATTGGATGCACAAGATTGGTTAAAAACCCTAATTGGATTAGGATAAGCCTAGGGAGGACGAAAATGACCTAAATGTTCAACCAATGACACAAAATCACTTATTTGATGCACAAGATTGGTTAAAAACCCTAATTGGTTTAGAATAAGCCTAGGGCGGTTGAAAATGACTCAAATGTTCAACCAATGACACAAAATCACTAATTGGATGAACAAGATTGGTTAAAAACCCTATTTCGATTAGAATAAACCTAGGGAGGACAAAAACGACCTAAATGTGCAAACCAATGACACAAAATAATATATTGGATGCACAAGATTGGTTAAAATCCCTAATTGGATTAGAATAAGCCTAAGGAGGACGCAAATGACCTAAATATTCAACCAATGACACAAAATCACTTATTGGATGCACAAGATTGGTTAAAAACCCTATTTCGATTAGAATAAGCCTAAGGAGGACGCAAATGACCTAAATGTTCAACCAATGACACAAAATCACTTATTGGATGCACAAGATTGGTTAAAAACTCTAATTGGATTAGAATAAGCCTAGGGAGGACGAAAATGACCTAAATGTTCAACCAATGACAAAAAATCACTTATTGGATGTACAAGATTGGTTAAAAACCCTAATTGGTTTAGAATAAGCCTAGGGCGGTTGAAAATGACCCAAATGTTCAACCAATGACACAAAATCACTAATTGGATGAACAAGATTGGTTAAAAACCCTATTTCGATTAGAATAAGCCTAGGGAGGACAAAAACGACCTAAATGTTCAACCAATGACACAAAATCACTTATCGGAAGCACAAGATTGGTTAAAAACCCTAATTGGATTAGAATAAGCCTAGGGAGGACGAAAAAAGACCTAAATGTTCTACCAATGACACAAAATCACTTATTGGATGCACAAGATTGGTTATAAACCCTAATTGGATTAGAATAAGCCTAGGGAGGACGAAAATGACCTAAATGTGCAAACCAATGACACAAAATAACATATTGGATGCACAAGATTGGTGAAAACCCCTGATTGGATTAGAATAAGCCTATGGAGGACGAAAATGACCTAAATGTTCAACCAATGACACAAAATCACTTATTGGATGCACAAGATTGGTTAAAAACCCTAATTGGATTAGAATAAGCCTATGGAGGACGAAAATGACCTAAATGTTCAACAATGACACAAAATCATTTATTGGATGCACAGGATTGGTTAAAAACCCTAATTCGATTAGAATAAGACTAGGGAGGACGAAAAAGACCTAAATGTTCTACCAATGACACAAAATCACTTATTGGATGCACAAGATTGGTTATAAACCCTAATTGGATTAGAATAAGCCTAGGGAGGACGAAAATGACCGAAATGTTCAATCAATGACACAAACGCATTTATTGGATGCACAAGATTGATTAAAAACCTTAATTGGATTAGAATAATTCTAGGGAGGACGAAAACGACCTAAATGTTCAACCAATGACACAAAATCACTTATTGGATGCACAAGATTGGTTAAAAACCCTATTTCGATTAGAATAAGCCTAAGGAGGACGCAAATGACCTAAATGTTCAACCAATGACATAAAATCACTTATTGGATGCACAAGATTGGTTAAAAACTCTAATTGGATTAGAATAAGCCTAGGGAGGACGAAAATGACCTAAATGTTCAACCAATGACACAAAATCACTTATTGGATGCACAAGATTGGTTAAAAACCCTAATTGGTTTAGAATAAGCCTAGGGCGGTTGAAAATGACCCAAATGTTCAACCAATGACACAAAATCAATAATTGGATGAACAAGATTGGTTAAAAACCCTATTTCGATTAGAATAAGCCTAGGGAGGACAAAAACGACCTAAATGTTCAACCAATGACACAAAATCACTTATTGGATGCACAACATTGGTTAAAAACCCTAATTGGATTAGAATAAGCCTAGGGAGGACGAAAAAGACCTAAATGTTCTACCAATGACACAAAATCACTTATTGGATGCACAAGATTGGTTATAAACCCTAATTGGATTAGAATAAGCCTAGGGAGGACGAAAATGACCTAAATGTTCAACCGATGACACAAAATCACTTATTGGATGCACAAGATTGGTTAAAATCCCTAATTGGATTTGAATAAGCCTAAGGAGGACGCAAATGACTTAAATGTTCAACCAATGAAACAAAATCACTTATTGGATGCACAAGATTGGTTAAAAACCCTATTTCGATTATAATAAGCCTAGGGAGGACGAAAACGACCTTAATGTTCTACCAATGACACAAAATAACATATTGGATGCACAAGATTGGTTAAAAACCCTAATTGGATTGGAATAAGCCTAGGGAGGACGAAAATGATCTAAATGTTCTACCAATGACACAAAATCACTTATTGGATGCACAAGATTGGTTAAAATCTCTAATTGTATTAGAATAAGCCTAGGGAGGACGAAAATGACCTAAATGTTCAACCAATGACACAAAATCACTTATTGGATGCACAAGATTGGTTAGAAACCCTATTTGGATTAGAATAAGCCTAGGGAGGACGAAAAATGACCTAAATTTGCAACCAATTACACAAAATAACATATTGGATGCTCAAGATTGGTTAAAAACCCTAATTGGATTAAAATAAGCCTAGGGAGGTCGAAAATGACCTAAATGTTCAATCAATGACAAAAAAGCACTTATTGGATGCACAAGATTGGTTAAAAACCCTAATTGGATTAGAATAAGTCTAGGGAGGACAAAAATAACCTAAATGTTCAACCAATGACACAAAATCACTTATTGGATGCACAAGATTGGTTAAAATCCCTAATTGGATTAGAATAAGCCTAAGGAGGACGCAAATGACCTAAATGTTCAACCAATGACACAAAATCACTTATTGGAAGCACAAGATTGGTTAAAAACCCTATTTCGATTAGAATAAGCCAAGGGAGGACCAAAACGACCTTAATGTTTAACCAATGACACAAAATAACATATTGGATGCACAAGATTGGTTAAAACCCCTAATTGGATTAGAGTAAGCCTATGGAGGACGAAAATGACCTAAATGTTCAACCAATGACACAAAATCATTTATTGGATGCACAAGATTGGTTAAAAACCCTAATTGGATTAGAATAAGCCTAGGGAGGACGAAAATGACCGAAATGTTCAATCAATGACACAAACGCATTTATTGGATGCACAAGATTGATTAAAAACCTTAATTGGATTAGAATAAGTCTAGGGAGGACGAAAATGACCTAAATGTGCAAACCAATGACACAAAATAACATATTGGATGCACAGGATTGGTTAAAATCCCTAATTGGATTAGAATAAGCCTAAGGAAGACGCAAATGACCTAAATGTTCAACGAATGACTCAAAATCACTTATTGGATGCACAAGATTGGTTAAAATCCCTAATTGGATTAGAATAAGCCTAAGGAGGATGCAAAAGACCTAAATGTTCAACCAATGACACAAAATCACTTATTGGATGCACAAGATTGGTTAAAACCCCTAATTGGATTAGAGTAACCCTATGGAGGACGAAAATGACCTAAATGTTCAACCAATGACACAAAACCATTTATTGGATGCACAAGATTGGTTAAAAACCCTAATTGGATTAGAATAAGCCTAGGGAGGACAAAAACGACCGAAATGTTCAATCAATGACACAAACGCATTTATTGGATGCACAAGATTGATTAAAAACCTAAATTGGATTAGAATAAGTCTAGGGAGGACGAAAATGACCTAAATGTGCAAACCAATGACACAAAATAACATATTGGATGCACAGGATTGGTTAAAATCCCTAATTGGATTAGAATAAGCCTAAGGAAGACGCAAATGACCTAAATGTTCAACCAATGACTCAAAATCACTTATTGGATGCACAAGATTGGTTAAAATCCCTAATTGGATTAGAATAAGCCTAAGGAGGATGCAAAAGACCTAAATGTTCAACCAATGACACAAAATCACTTATTGGATGCACAAGATTGGTTAAAAACCCTAATTGGATTAGAATAAGCCTAGAGAGGACGAAAAAGACCTAAATGTTCTACCAATGACACAAAATCACTTATTGGATGCACAAGATTGGTTATAAACCCTAATTGGATTAGAATAAGCCTAGGGAGGACGAAAATGACCTAAATGTTCAACCGATGACACAAAATCACTTATTGGATGCACAAGATTGGTTAAAATCCCTAATTGGATTTGAATAAGCCTAAGGAGGACGCAAATGACTTAAATGTTCAACCAATGAAACAAAATCACTTATTGGATGCACAAGATTTTCTAAAAACCCTATTTCGATTATAATAAGCCTAGGGGGGACTAAAAAGACCTAAATGTTCTACCAATGACACAAAATCACTGATTGGATGCACAAGATTGGTTAAAAACCCTAATTGGATTAGAATAAGCCTAGGGAGGACGAAAATGATCTACATGTTCTACCAATGACACATAATCACTTATTGCATGCACAAGATTGGTTAAAATCTCTGATTGTATTAGAATAAGCCTAGGGAGGACGAAAATGACCTAAATGTTCAACCAATGACAAAAAATCACTTATTGGATGCACAAGATTGGTTAAATACCCTAATTGGTTTAGAATAAGCCTAGGGCGGTTGAAAATGACTCAAATGTTCAACCAATGACACAAAATCACTAATTGGATGAACAAGATTGGTTAAAAACCCTATTTCGATTAGAATAAGCCTAGGGAGGACAAAAACGACCTAAATGTGCAAACCAATGACACAAAGTAACATATTGGATGCACAGGATTGGTTAAAATCCCTAATTGGATTAGAATAAGCCTAAGGAAGACGCAAATGACCTAAATGTTCAACTAATGACACAAAATCACTTATTGGATACACAAGATTGGTTAAAAACCCTATTTCGATTAGAATAAGCCAAAGGAGGACGCAAATGACCTAAATGTTCAACCAATGACACAAAATCACTTATTGGATGCACAAGATTGGTTATAAACCCTAATTGGGTTAGAATAAGCCTAGGGAGGACGAAAATGACCTAAATGTTCAACCAATGACACAAAATCACTTATTGGATGCACAAGATTGGTTAAAATCCCTAATTGGGTTTGAATAAGCCTAAGGAGGACGCAAATGACTTAAATGTTCAACCAATGAAACAAAATCACTTATTGGATGCACAAGATTGGTTAAAAACCCTATTTCGATTATAATAAGCCTAGGGAGGACGAAAACGACCTTAATGTTCTACCAATGACACAAAATAACATATTGGATGCACAAGATTGGTTAAAAACCCTAATTGGATTGGAATAAGCCTAGGGAGGACGAAAATGATCTAAATGTTCTACCAATGACACAAAATCACTTATTGGATGCACAAGATTGGTTAAAATCTCTAATTGTATTAGAATAAGCCTAGGGAGGACGAAAATGACCTAAATGTTCAACCAATGACACAAAATCACTTATTGGATGCACAAGATTGGTTAGAAACCCTATTTGGATTAGAATAAGCCTAGGGAGGACGAAAAATGACCTAAATTTGCAACCAATTACACAAAATAACATATTGGATGCTCAAGATTGGTTAAAAACCCTAATTGGATTAAAATAAGCCTAGGGAGGTCGAAAATGACCTAAATGTTCAATCAATGACAAAAAAGCACTTATTGGATGCACAAGATTGGTTAAAAACCCTAATTGGATTAGAATAAGTCTAGGGAGGACAAAAATAACCTAAATGTTCAACCAATGACACAAAATCACTTATTGGATGCACAAGATTGGTTAAAATCCCTAATTGGATTAGAATAAGCCTAAGGAGGACGCAAATGACCTAAATGTTCAACCAATGACACAAAATCACTTATTGGAAGCACAAGATTGGTTAAAAACCCTATTTCGATTAGAATAAGCCAAGGGAGGACCAAAACGACCTTAATGTTTAACCAATGACACAAAATAACATATTGGATGCACAAGATTGGTTAAAACCCCTAATTGGATTAGAGTAAGCCTATGGAGGACGAAAATGACCTAAATGTTCAACCAATGACACAAAATCATTTATTGGATGCACAAGATTGGTTAAAAACCCTAATTGGATTAGAATAAGCCTAGGGAGGACGAAAATGACCGAAATGTTCAATCAATGACACAAACGCATTTATTGGATGCACAAGATTGATTAAAAACCTTAATTGGATTAGAATAAGTCTAGGGAGGACGAAAATGACCTAAATGTGCAAACCAATGACACAAAATAACATATTGGATGCACAGGATTGGTTAAAATCCCTAATTGGATTAGAATAAGCCTAAGGAGGATGCAAATGACCTAAATGTTCAACCAATGACACAAAATCACTTATTGGATGCACAAGATTGGTTAAAAACCCTATTTCGATTATAATAAGCCTAGGGAGGACGAAAACGACCTTATTGTTCTACCAATGACACAAAATAACATATTGGATGCACAAGATTGGTTAAAAACCCTAATTGGATTGGAATAAGCCTAGGGAGGACAAAAATGATCTAAATGTTCTACCAATGACACAAAATCACTTATTGGATGCACAAGATTGGTTAAAATCTCTAATTGTATTAGAATAAGCCTAGGGAGGACGAAAATGACCTAAATGTTCAACCAATGACATAAAATCACTTATTGGATGCACAAGATTGGTTAGAAACCCTATTTGGATTAGAATAAGCCTAGGGAGGACGAAAAATGACCTAAATTTGCAATCAATTACACAAAATAACATATTGGATGCACAAGATTGGTTAAAAACCCTAATTGGATTAAAATAAGCCTAGGGAGGTCGAAAATGACCTAAATGTTCAATCAATGACAAAAAAGCACTTATTGGATGCACAAGATTGGTTAAAAACCCTAATTGGATTAGAATAAGTCTAGGGAGGACGAAAATAACCTAAATGTTCAACCAATGACACAAAATCACTTATTGGATGGACAAGATTGGTTAAAATCCCTAATTGGATTAGAATAAGCCTAAGGAGGACGCAAATGACCTAAATGTTCAACCAATGACACAAAATCACTTATTGGATGCACAAGATTGGTTAAAAACCCTATTTCGATTAGAATAAGCCTAGGGAGGACCAGAACGACCTTAATGTTTAACCAATGACACAAAATAACATATTGGATGCACAAGATTGGTTAAAAACCCTAATTGGATTAGAATAAGCCTAGGGAGGACGAAAATGACCTAAATGTTCAACCAATGACACAAAATCACCTATTGGATGCACAAGATTGGTTAAAAACCCTAATTGGATTAGAATAAGCCTAGGGAGGACGAAAATGACCTAAATGTTCAACCAATGACACAAAATCACTTATTGGATGCACAAGATTGGTTAAAAACCCTAATTGGATTAGAATAAGCCTAGGGAGGACGAAAAAGACCTAAATGTTCTACCAATGACACAAAATCACTTATTGGATGCACAAGATTTGTTATAAACCCTAATTGGATTAGAATAAGCCTAGAGAGGACGAAAATGACCTAAATGTTCAACCGATGACACAAAATCACTTATTGGATGCACAAGATTGGTTAAAATCCCTAATTGGATTAGAATAAGCCTAAGGAGGACGCAAATGACCTAAATGTTCAACCAATGAAACAAAATCACTTATTGGATGCACAAGATTGGTTAAAAACCCTATTTCGATTATAATAAGCCTAGGGAGGACGAAAACGACCTTAATGTTCAACCAATGAAACAAAATAACATATTGGATGCACAAGATTGGTTAAAAACCCTAATTGGATTAAAATAAGCCTAGGGAGGTCGAAAATGACCTAAATGTTCAATCAATGACAAAAAAGCACTTATTGGATGCACAAGATTGGTTAAAAACCCTAATTGGATTAGAATAAGTCTAGGGAGGACAAAAATAACCTAAATGTTCAACCAATGACACAAAATCACTTATTGGATGCACAAGATTGGTTAAAATCCCTAATTGGATTAGAATAAGCCTAAGGAGGACGCAAATGACCTAAATGTTCAACCAATGACACAAAATCACTTATTGGATGCACAAGATTGGTTAAAAACCCTATTTCGATTAGAATAAGCATAGAGAGGACCAAAACGACCTTAATGTTTAACCAATGACACAAAATAACATATTGGATGCACAAGATTGGATAAAAACCCTAATTGGATTTGAATAAGCCTAGGGAGGACGAAAATGACCTTAATGTTCAATCAATGACACAAACGCACTTATTGGATGCACAAGATTGGTTAAAAACCCTAATTGGATTAGAATAAGTCTAGGGAGGACGAAAATGACCTAAATGTTCAACCAATGACACAAAATCACTTATTGGATGCCCAAGATTGGTTAAAATCCCTAATTGGATTAGAATAAGCCTAGGGAGGACCAAAACGACCTTAATGTTCAACCAATGACACAAAATAACATATTGGATGCACAAGATTGGTTAAAAACCCTAATTGGATTAGAATAAGCCTAGGGAGGACGAAAATGACCTAAATGTTCAACCAATGACACAAAATCACCTATTGGATGCACAAGATTGGTTAAAAACCCTAATTGGATTAAAATAAGCCTAGGGAGGACGAAAATGACCTAAATGTTCAATCAATGACACAAACGCACTTATTGGATGCACAAGATTGATTAAAAACCCTAATTGGATTAGAATAAGTCTAGGGAGGACGAAAATGACCTAAATGTTCAACCAATGACACAAAATCACTTATTGGATGCACAAGATTGGTTATAAACCCTAATTGGATTAGAATAAGCCTAGGGAGGACGAAAATGACCTAAATGTTCTACCAATGACACAAAATCACTTATTGGATGCACAAGATTGGTTAAAAACCCTAATTGGATTAGAATAAGCCTAGGGAGGACGAAAAAGACCTAAATGTTCTACCAATGACACAAAATCACTTATTGGATGCACAAGATTGGTTATAAACCCTAATTGGATTAGAATAAGCCTAGGGTGGACGAAAATGACCGAAATGTTTAATCAATGACACAAACGCACTTATTGGATGCACAAGATTGATTAAAAACCCTAATTGGATTAGAATAATCCCAGGGAGGACGAAAATGACCTAAATGTTCAACCAATGACACAAAATCACTTATTGGATGCACAAGATTGGTTAAAAACCCTAATTGGATTAGAATAAGCCAAGGGAGGACGAAAATGACCTAAATGTTCAACCAATGACACAAAATCACTTATTGGATGCACAAGATTGGTTAAAAACCCTAATTGGATTAGAATAAGCCTAAGGAGGACGAAAATGACCTAAATGTTCAACCAATGACACAAAATCACTTATTGGATGCACAAGATTGGTTAAAAACTCTAATTGGATTAGAATAAGCCTAGGTCGGTTGAAAATGACCTAAATGTTCAACCAATGACACAAAATAACATATTAGATGCACAAGATTGGTTAAAAACCCCAATTGGATTAGAATAAGCCTAAGGAGGACGAAAGTGACCTAAATGTTCAACCAATGACACAAAATCACTTATTGGATGCACAAGATTGGTTAAAAACTCTAATTGGATTAGAATAAGCCTAGGGAGGACGAAAATGACCTAAATGTTCAACCAATGACACAAAATCACTTATTGGATGCACAAGATTGGTTAAAAACCCTAATCGGATTAGAATAAGCCTAAGGAGGACAAAAATGACCTAAATGTTCAACCAATGACACAAAATCACTTATTGGATGCACAAGATTGGTTAAAAACTCTAATTGGATTAGAATATGCCTAGGTCGGTTGAAAATGACCTAAATGTTCAACCAATGACACAAAATAACATATTAGATGCACAAGATTGGTTAAAAACCCCAATTGGATTAGAATAAGCCTAAGGAGGACGAAAGTGACCTAAATGTTCAACCAATGACACAAAATCACTTATTGGATGCACAAGATTGGTTAAAAACTCTAATTGGATTAGAATAAGCCTAGGGAGGACGGAAATGACCTAAATGTTCAACCAATGACACAAAATCACTTATTGGATGCACAAGATTGGTTAAAAACCCTAATTGGATTAGAATAAGCCTAGGGAGGACGAAAATGACCTAAATGTTCAACCAATGACACAAAATCACTTATTGGATGCCCAAGATTGGTTAAAATCCCTAATTGGATTAGAATAAGCCTAGGGAGGACCAAAACGACCTTAATGTTCAACCAATGACACAAAATAACATATTGGATGCACAAGATTGGTTAACAACCCTAATTGGATTAGAATAAGCCTAGGGAGGGCGAAAAATGACCTAAATGCACAACCAATGACACAAAATCATTTATTGGATGCACAAGATTGGTTAAAAACCCTATTTCGATTAGAATATGCCTAAGGAGGACAAAAATGACCTAAATGTGAAACCAATGACACAAAATAACATATTGGATGCACAAGATTGGTTAAAACCCCTAATTGGATTAGAATAAGCCTGTGGAGGACGAAAATGACCTAAATATTCAACCAATGACACAAAATCACTTATTGGATGCACAAGATTGGTTGAAAACCCTAATTGGATTAGAATAAGCCTAGGGAGGACGAAAAAGACCTAAATGTTCTACCAATGACACAAAATCACTTATTGGATGCACAAGATTGGTTATAAACCCTAATTGGATTAGAATAAGCCTAGGGAGGACGAAAATGACCGAAATGTTCAATCAATGACACAAACGCACTTATTGGATGCACAAGATTGGTTGAAAACCCTAATTGGATTAGAATAAGCCTAGGGAGGACGAAAAAGACCTAAATGTTCTACCAATGACACAAAATCACTTATTGGATGCACAAGATTGGTTATAAACCCTAATTGGATTAGAATAAGCCTAGGGAGGACGAAAATGACCGAAATGTTCAATCAATGACACAAACGCACTTATTGGATGCACAAGATTGATTAAAAACCCTAATTGGATTAGAATAAGTCTAGGGAGGACGAAAATGACCTAAATGTTCAACCAATGACACAAAATCACTTATTGGATGCACAAGATTGGTTATAAACCCTAATTGGATTAGAATAAGCCTAGGGAGGACGAAAATGACCTAAATGTTCAACCAATGACACAAAATCACTTATTGGATGCACAAGATTGGTTAAAATCCCTAATTGGATTTGAATAAGCCTAAGGAGGACGCAAATGACTTAAATGTTCAACCAATGAAACAAAATCACTTATTGGATGCACAAGATTGGTTAAAAACCCTATTTCGATTATAATAAGCCTAGGGAGGACGAAAACGACCTTAATGTTCTACCAATGACACAAAATAACATATTGGATGCACAAGATTGGTTAAAAACCCTAATTGGATTGGAATAAGCCTAGGGAGGACGAAAATGATCTAAATGTTCTACCAATGACACAAAATCACTTATTGGATGCACAAGATTGGTTAAAATCTCTAATTGTATTAGAATAAGCCTAGGGAGGACGAAAATGACCTAAATGTTCAACCAATGACACAAAATCACTTATTGGATGCACAAGATTGGTTAGAAACCCTATTTGGATTAGAATAAGCCTAGGGAGGACGAAAAATGACCTAAATTTGCAACCAATTACACAGAATAACATATTGGATGCTCAAGATTGGTTAAAAACCCTAATTGGATTAAAATAAGCCTAGGGAGGTCGAAAATGACCTAAATGTTCAATCAATGACAAAAAAGCACTTATTGGATGCACAAGATTGGTTAAAAACCCTAATTGGATTAGAATAAGTCTAGGGAGGACAAAAATAACCTAAATGTTCAACCAATGACACAAAATCACTTATTGGATGCACAAGATTGGTTAAAATCCCTAATTGGATTAGAATAAGCCTAAGGAGGACGCAAATGACCTAAATGTTCAACCAATGACACAAAATCACTTATTGGAAGCACAAGATTGGTTAAAAACCCTATTTCGATTAGAATAAGCCAAGGGAGGACCAAAACGACCTTAATGTTTAACCAATGACACAAAATAACATATTGGATGCACAAGATTGGTTAAAACCCCTAATTGGATTAGAGTAAGCCTATGGAGGACGAAAATGACCTAAATGTTCAACCAATGACACAAAATCATTTATTGGATGCACAAGATTGGTTAAAAACCCTAATTGGATTAGAATAAGCCTAGGGAGGACGAAAATGACCGAAATGTTCAATCAATGACACAAACGCATTTATTGGATGCACAAGATTGATTAAAAACCTTAATTGGATTAGAATAAGTCTAGGGAGGACGAAAATGACCTAAATGTGCAAACCAATGACACAAAATAACATATTGGATGCACAGGATTGGTTAAAATCCCTAATTGGATTAGAATAAGCCTAAGGAGGACGCAAATGACTTAAATGTTCAACCAATGACACAAAATCACTTATTGGATGCACAAGATTGGTTAAAAACCCTATTTCGATTATAATAAGCCTAGGGAGGACGAAAACGACCTTAATGTTCTACCAATGACACAAAATAACATATTGGATGCACAAGATTGGTTAAAAACCCTAATTGGATTGGAATAAGCCTAGGGAGGACAAAAATGATCTAAATGTTCTACCAATGACACAAAATCACTTATTGGATGCACAAGATTGGTTAAAATCTCTAATTGTATTAGAATAAGCCTAGGGAGGACGAAAATGACCTAAATGTTCAACCAATGACATAAAATCACTTATTGGATGCACAAGATTGGTTAGAAACCCTATTTGGATTAGAATAAGCCTAGGGAGGACGAAAAATGACCTAAATTTGCAATCAATTACACAAAATAACATATTGGATGCACAAGATTGGTTAAAAACCCTAATTGGATTAAAATAAGCCTAGGGAGGTCGAAAATGACCTAAATGTTCAATCAATGACAAAAAAGCACTTATTGGATGCACAAGATTGGTTAAAAACCCTAATTGGATTAGAATAAGTCTAGGGAGGACGAAAATAACCTAAATGTTCAACCAATGACACAAAATCACTTATTGGATGGACAAGATTGGTTAAAATCCCTAATTGGATTAGAATAAGCCTAAGGAGGACGCAAATGACCTAAATGTTCAACCAATGACACAAAATCACTTATTGGATGCACAAGATTGGTTAAAAACCCTATTTCGATTAGAATAAGCCAAGGGAGGACCAAAACGACCTTAATGTTTAACCAATGACACAAAATAACATATTGGATGCACAAGATTGGTTAAAACCCCTAATTGGATTAGAGTAACCCTATGGAGGACGAAAATGACCTAAATGTTCAACCAATGACACAAAATCATTTATTGGATGCACAAGATTGGTTAAAAACCCTAATTGGATTAGAATAAGCCTAGGGAGGACAAAAACGACCGAAATGTTCAATCAATGACACAAACGCATTTATTGGATGCACAAGATTGATTAAAAACCTAAATTGGATTAGAATAAGTCTAGGGAGGACGAAAATGACCTAAATGTGCAAACCAATGACACAAAATAACATATTGGATGCACAGGATTGGTTAAAATCCCTAATTGGATTAGAATAAGCCTAAGGAAGACGCAAATGACCTAAATGTTCAACCAATGACTCAAAATCACTTATTGGATGCACAAGATTGGTTAAAATCCCTAATTGGATTAGAATAAGCCTAAGGAGGATGCAAAAGACCTAAATGTTCAACCAATGACACAAAATCACTTATTGGATGCACAAGATTGGTTAAAAACCCTAATTGGATTAGAATAAGCCTAGAGAGGACGAAAAAGACCTAAATGTTCTACCAATGACACAAAATCACTTATTGGATGCACAAGATTGGTTATAAACCCTAATTGGATTAGAATAAGCCTAGGGAGGACGAAAATGACCTAAATGTTCAACCGATGACACAAAATCACTTATTGGATGCACAAGATTGGTTAAAATCCCTAATTGGATTTGAATAAGCCTAAGGAGGACGCAAATGACTTAAATGTTCAACCAATGAAACAAAATCACTTATTGGATGCACAAGATTGGTTAAAAACCCTATTTCGATTATAATAAGCCTAGGGAGGACGAAAACGACCTTAATGTTCTACCAATGACACAAAATAACATATTGGATGCACAAGATTGGTTAAAAACCCTAATTGGATTGGAATAAGCCTAGGGAGGACGAAAATGATCTAAATGTTCTACCAATGACACAAAATCACTTATTGGATGCACAAGATTGGTTAAAATCTCTAATTGTATTAGAATAAGCCTAGGGAGGACGAAAATGACCTAAATGTTCAACCAATGACACAAAATCACTTATTGGATGCACAAGATTGGTTAGAAACCCTATTTGGATTAGAATAAGCCTAGGGAGGACGAAAAATGACCTAAATTTGCAACCAATTACACAAAATAACATATTGGATGCTCAAGATTGGTTAAAAACCCTAATTGGATTAAAATAAGCCTAGGGAGGTCGAAAATGACCTAAATGTTCAATCAATGACAAAAAAGCACTTATTGGATGCACAAGATTGGTTAAAAACCCTAATTGGATTAGAATAAGTCTAGGGAGGACAAAAATAACCTAAATGTTCAACCAATGACACAAAATCACTTATTGGATGCACAAGATTGGTTAAAATCCCTAATTGGATTAGAATAAGCCTAAGGAGGACGCAAATGACCTAAATGTTCAACCAATGACACAAAATCACTTATTGGATGCACAAGATTGGTTAAAAACCCTATTTCGATTAGAATAAGCATAGAGAGGACCAAAACGACCTTAATGTTTAACCAATGACACAAAATAACATATTGGATGCACAAGATTGGATAAAAACCCTAATTGGATTTGAATAAGCCTAGGGAGGACGAAAATGACCTTAATGTTCAATCAATGACACAAACGCACTTATTGGATGCACAAGATTGGTTAAAAACCCTAATTGGATTAGAATAAGTCTAGGGAGGACGAAAATGACCTAAATGTTCAACCAATGACACAAAATCACTTATTGGATGCACAAGATTGGTTGAAAACCCTAATTGGATTAGAATAAGCCTAGGGAGGACGAAAAAGACCTAAATGTTCTACCAATGACACAAAATCACTTATTGGATGCACAAGATTGGTTATAAACCCTAATTGGATTAGAATAAGCCTAGGGAGGACGAAAATGACCGAAATGTTCAATCAATGACACAAACGCACTTATTGGATGCACAAGATTGGTTGAAAACCCTAATTGGATTAGAATAAGCCTAGGGAGGACGAAAAAGACCTAAATGTTCTACCAATGACACAAAATCACTTATTGGATGCACAAGATTGGTTATAAACCCTAATTGGATTAGAATAAGCCTAGGGAGGACGAAAATGACCGAAATGTTCAATCAATGACACAAACGCACTTATTGGATGCACAAGATTGATTAAAAACCCTAATTGGATTAGAATAAGTCTAGGGAGGACGAAAATGACCTAAATGTTCAACCAATGACACAAAATCACTTATTGGATGCACAAGATTGGTTATAAACCCTAATTGGATTAGAATAAGCCTAGGGAGGACGAAAATGACCTAAATGTTCAACCAATGACACAAAATCACTTATTGGATGCACAAGATTGGTTAAAATCCCTAATTGGATTTGAATAAGCCTAAGGAGGACGCAAATGACTTAAATGTTCAACCAATGAAACAAAATCACTTATTGGATGCACAAGATTGGTTAAAAACCCTATTTCGATTATAATAAGCCTAGGGAGGACGAAAACGACCTTAATGTTCTACCAATGACACAAAATAACATATTGGATGCACAAGATTGGTTAAAAACCCTAATTGGATTGGAATAAGCCTAGGGAGGACGAAAATGATCTAAATGTTCTACCAATGACACAAAATCACTTATTGGATGCACAAGATTGGTTAAAATCTCTAATTGTATTAGAATAAGCCTAGGGAGGAAGAAAATGACCTAAATGTTCAACCAATGACACAAAATCACTTATTGGATGCACAAGATTGGTTAGAAACCCTATTTGGATTAGAATAAGCCTAGGGAGGACGAAAAATGACCTAAATTTGCAACCAATTACACAAAATAACATATTGGATGCACAAGATTGGTTAAAAACCCTAATTGGATTAAAATAAGCCTAGGGAGGTCGAAAATGACCTAAATGTTCAATCAATGACAAAAAAGCACTTATTGGATGCACAAGATTGGTTAAAAACCCTAATTGGATTAGAATAAGTCTAGGGAGGACAAAAATAACCTAAATGTTCAACCAATGACACAAAATCACTTATTGGATGCACAAGATTGGTTAAAATCCCTAATTGGATTAGAATAAGCCTAAGGAGGACGCAAATGATCTAAATGTTCAACCAATGACACAAAATCACTTATTGGATGCACAAGATTGGTTAAAAACCCTATTTCGATTAGAATAAGCCAAGGGAGGACCAAAACGACCTTAATGATTAACCAATGACACAAAATAACATATTGGATGCACAAGATTGGTTAAAACCCCTAATTGGATTAGAGTAAGCCTATGGAGGATGAAAATGACCTAAATGTTCAACCAATGACACAAAATCATTTATTGGATGCACAAGATTGGTTAAAAACCCTAATTGGATTAGAATAAGCCTAGGGAGGACGAAAATGACCGAAATGTTCAATCAATGACACAAACGCATTTATTGGATGCACAAGATTGATTAAAAACCTTAATTGGATTAGAATAAGTCTAGGGAGGACGAAAATGACCTAAATGTGCAAACCAATGACACAAAATAACATATTGGATGCACAGGATTGGTTAAAATCCCTAATTGGATTAGAATAAGCCTAAGGAGGATGCAAATGACCTAAATGTTCAACCAATGACACAAAATCACTTATTGGATGCACAAGATTGGTTAAAAACCCTATTTCGATTATAATAAGCCTAGGGAGGACGAAAACGACCTTATTGTTCTACCAATGACACAAAATAACATATTGGATGCACAAGATTGGTTAAAAACCCTAATTGGATTGGAATAAGCCTAGGGAGGACAAAAATGATCTAAATGTTCTACCAATGACACAAAATCACTTATTGGATGCACAAGATTGGTTAAAATCTCTAATTGTATTAGAATAAGCCTAGGGAGGACGAAAATGACCTAAATGTTCAACCAATGACATAAAATCACTTATTGGATGCACAAGATTGGTTAGAAACCCTATTTGGATTAGAATAAGCCTAGGGAGGACGAAAAATGACCTAAATTTGCAATCAATTACACAAAATAACATATTGGATGCACAAGATTGGTTAAAAACCCTAATTGGATTAAAATAAGCCTAGGGAGGTCGAAAATGACCTAAATGTTCAATCAATGACAAAAAAGCACTTATTGGATGCACAAGATTGGTTAAAAACCCTAATTGGATTAGAATAAGTCTAGGGAGGACGAAAATAACCTAAATGTTCAACCAATGACACAAAATCACTTATTGGATGCACAAGATTGGTTAAAATCCCTAATTGGATTAGAATAAGCCTAAGGAGGACGCAAATGACCTAAATGTTCAACCAATGAAACAAAATCACTTATTGGATGCACAAGATTGGTTAAAAACCCTATTTCGATTATAATAAGCCTAGGGAGGACGAAAACGACCTTAATGTTCAACCAATGAAACAAAATAACATATTGGATGCACAAGATTGGTTAAAAACCCTAATTGGATTAAAATAAGCCTAGGGAGGTCGAAAATGACCTAAATGTTCAATCAATGACAAAAAAGCACTTATTGGATGCACAAGATTGGTTAAAAACCCTAATTGGATTAGAATAAGTCTAGGGAGGACAAAAATAACCTAAATGTTCAACCAATGACACAAAATCACTTATTGGATGCACAAGATTGGTTAAAATCCCTAATTGGATTAGAATAAGCCTAAGGAGGACGCAAATGACCTAAATGTTCAACCAATGACACAAAATCACTTATTGGATGCACAAGATTGGTTAAAAACCCTATTTCGATTAGAATAAGCCAAGGGAGGACCAAAACGACCTTAATGTTTAACCAATGACACAAAATAACATATTTGATGCACAAGATTGGTTAAAACCCCTAATTGGATTAGAGTAAGCCTATGGAGGACGAAAATGACCTAAATGTTCAACCAATGACCCAAAATCATTTATTGGATGCACAAGATTGGTTAAAAACCCTAATTGGATTAGAATAAGCCTAGGGAGGACGAAAATGACCGAAATGTTCAATCAATGACACAAACGCATTTATTGGATGCACAAGATTGATTAAAAACCTTAATTGGATTAGAATAAGTCTAGGGAGGACGAAAATGACCTAAATGTGCAAACCAATGACACAAAATAACATATTGGATGCACAGGATTGGTTAAAATCCCTAATTGGATTAGAATAAGCCTAAGGAGGATGCAAATGACCTAAATGTTCAACCAATGACACAAAATCACTTATTGGATGCACAAGATTGGTTAAAAACCCTATTTCGATTATAATAAGCCTAGGGAGGACGAAAACGACCTTATTGTTCTACCAATGACACAAAATAACATATTGGATGCACAAGATTGGTTAAAAACCCTAATTGGATTGGAATAAGCCTAGGGAGGACAAAAATGATCTAAATGTTCTACCAATGACACAAAATCACTTATTGGATGCACAAGATTGGTTAAAATCTCTAATTGTATTAGAATAAGCCTAGGGAGGACGAAAATGACCTAAATGTTCAACCAATGACATAAAATCACTTATTGGATGCACAAGATTGGTTAGAAACCCTATTTGGATTAGAATAAGCCTAGGGAGGACGAAAAATGACCTAAATTTGCAATCAATTACACAAAATAACATATTGGATGCACAAGATTGGTTAAAAACCCTAATTGGATTAAAATAAGCCTAGGGAGGTCGAAAATGACCTAAATGTTCAATCAATGACAAAAAAGCACTTATTGGATGCACAAGATTGGTTAAAAACCCTAATTGGATTAGAATAAGTCTAGGGAGGACGAAAATAACCTAAATGTTCAACCAATGACACAAAATCACTTATTGGATGGACAAGATTGGTTAAAATCCCTAATTGGATTAGAATAAGCCTAAGGAGGACGCAAATGACCTAAATGTTCAACCAATCACACAAAATCACTTATTGGATGCACAAGATTGGTTAAAAACCCTATTTCGATTAGAATAAGCCAAGGGAGGACCAAAACGACCTTAATGTTTAACCAATGACACAAAATAACATATTGGATGCACAAGATTGGTTAAAACCCCTAATTGGATTAGAGTAACCCTATGGAGGACGAAAATGACCTAAATGTTCAACCAATGACACAAAATAATTTATTGGATGCACAAGATTGGTTAAAAACCCTAATTGGATTAGAATAAGCGTAGGGAGGACAAAAACGACCGAAATGTTCAATCAATGACACAAACGCATTTATTGGATGCACAAGATTGATTAAAAACCTAAATTGGATTAGAATAAGTCTAGGGAGGACGAAAATGACCTAAATGTGCAAACCAATGACACAAAATAACATATTGGATGCACAGGATTGGTTAAAATCCCTAATTGGATTAGAATAAGCCTAAGGAAGACGCAAATGACCTAAATGTTCAACCAATGACTCAAAATCACTTATTGGATGCACAAGATTGGTTAAAAACCCTAAATGGATTAGAATAAGCCTAAGGAGGATGCAAAAGACCTAAATGTTCAACCAATGACACAAAATCACTTATTGGATGCACAAGATTGGTTAAAAACCGTATTTCGATTAGAATATGCCTAGGGAGGACCAAAACGACCTTAATGTTCAACCAATGACACAAAATAACATATTGGATGCACAAGATTGGTTAAAAACCCTAATTGGATTAGAAATAGCCTAGGGAGGACGAAAAAGACCTAAATGTTCTACCAATGACACAAAATCACTTACTGGATGCACAAGATTGGTTAAGAAACCCTAATTGGATTAGAATAAGTCTGGGGAGGACGAAAACGATCGAAATGTTCAATCAATGACACAAACGCACTTATTGGATGCACAAGATTGATTAAAAACCCTAATTGGATTAGAATAAGTCTAGGGAGGACGAAAATGACCTAAATGTTCAACCAATGACACAAAATCACTTATTGGATGCACAAGATTGGTTAAAATCCCTAATTGGATTTGAATAAGCCTAAGCAGGACGCAAATGACTTAAATGTTCAACCAATGAAACAAAATCACTTATTGGATGCACAAGATTGGTTAAAAACCCTATTTCGATTATAATAAGCCTAGGGAGGACGAAAACGACCTTAATGTTCAACCAATGACACAAAATAACATATTGGATGCACAAGATTGGTTAAAAACCCTAATTGGATTGGAATAAGCTTAGGGAGGACGAAAATGACCTAAATGTTCAACCAATGTCACAAAATCACTTATTGGATGCACAAGATTGGTTAGAAACCCTATTTTGATTAGAATAAGCCTAGGGAGGACGAAAAATGACCTAAATTTGCAACCAATTACACAAAATAACATATTGGATGCACAAGATTGGTTAAAAACCCTAATTGGATTAAAATAAGCCTAGGGAGGTCGAAAATGACCTAAATGTTCAATCAATGACAAAAAAGCACGTATTGGATGCAGAAGATTGGTTAAAAACCCTAATTGGATTAGAATAAGTCTAGGGATGACGAAAGTAACCTAAATGTTCAACGAATGACACAAAATCACTTATTGGATGCACAAGATTGGTTAAAATCCCTAATTGGATTAGAATAAGCCTAAGGAGGACGCAAATGACCTAAATGTTCAACCAATGATACAAAATCACTTATTGGATGCACAAGATTGGTTAAAAACCCTAATTGGATTAGAATAAGCCGAGGGAGGACCAAAAAGACCTAAATGTTCTACCAATGACACAAAATCACTTATTGGATGCACAAGATTGGTTAAATACCCTATTTCGATTACAATAAGGCTAGGGAGGACTAAAACGACCTTAATGTTCAACCAATGACAAAAAATAACATATTGGATGCACAAGATTGGTTAAAAACCGTATTTGGATTTGAATAAGCCTAGGGAGGACGAAAATGATCTAAATGTTCTACCAATGACACAAAATCACTTATTGGATGCACAAGATTGGTTAAAATCTCTAATTGTATTAGAATATGCCTAGGGAGGACGAAAATGACCTAAATGTTCAACCAATGACACAAAATCACTTATTGGATGCACAAGATTGGTTAGAAACCCTATTTGGATTAAAATAAGCCTAGGGAGGACGAAAAATGACCTAAATTTGCAACCAATTACACAAAATAACATATTGGATGCACAAGATTGGTTAAAAACCCTAATTGGATTAAAATAAGCCTAGGGAGGTCGAAAATGACCTAAATGTTTAACCAACAACACAAAATCACTTATTGGATGCACAAGATTGGTTAAAAACCCTAATTGGGTTAGAATAAGCCTAGGGCGGTTGAAAATGACCCAAATGTTCAACCAATTACACAAAATCACTAATTGGATGCACAAGATTGGTTAAAAACCCTATTTCGATTAGAATAAGCCTAGGGAGGACAAAAACGACCTAAATGTGCAAACCAATGACACAAAATAACATATTGGATGCACAAGATTGGTTAAAACCCCTAATTGGATTAGAATAAGCCTATGGAGGACGAAAGTGACCTAAATTTTCAACCAATGACACAAAATCAGTTATTGGATGCACAAGATGGGTTAAAAACCCTAATTGGATTAGAATAAGCCTAGGGAGGACGAAAAAGACCTAAATGTTCTACCAATGACACAAAATAACTTATTGGATGCACAAGATTGGTTAAAATCCCTAATTGGATTAGAATAAGCCTAAGGAGGACGCAAATGACCTAACTGTTCAACCAATGACACAAAATAACTTATTGGATGCACAAGATTGTTTAAAAACCCAATTTCGATTAGAATATGCGTAGGGAGGACCAAAACGACCTTAATGTTTAACCAATGACACAAAATAACATATTGGATGCAAAAGATTGGTTAAAAACCCTAATTGGATTAGAATAAGCCTAGGGAGGACGAAAATGACCTAAATGTTCTACCAATGACACAAAATCACTTATTGGATGCACAAGATTCGTTAAAAACCGTATTTGGATTAGAATAAGCCTAGGGAGGACGAAAAATGACCTAAATTTGCAACCAATTACACAAAATAACATATTGGATGCACAAGATAGGTTAAAAACCCTAATTTGATTAAAATAAGCCTAGGGAGGACGAAAATGACCTAAATGTTCAATCAATGACACAAACGCTGTTATTGGATGCACAAGATTGGTTAAAAACCCTAATTGGATTAGAATAAGTCTAGGGAGGACGAAAATGACCTAAATGTTCAACCAATGACACAAAATCACTTATTGGATGCACAAGATTGGTTAAAAACCCTATTTCGATTAGAATAAGCCTAGGGAGGACAAAAACGACCTAAATGTGCAACCAATGACACAAAATAACATATTGGATGCACAAGATTCGTTAAAACCCCTAATTGGATTAGAATAAGCATGTGGAGGACGAAAATGACCTAAATGTTCAACCAATGACACAAAATCACTTATTGGATGCACAAGATTGGTTAAAAACCCTAATTGGATTAGAATAAGCCTAGGGAGGACGAAAAAGACCTAAATGTTCTACCAATGACACAAAATCACTTATTAGATGCACAAGATTGGTTAAAAACCCTATTTGGATTAGAATAAGTCTAGGGAGGACGAAAAATGACCTAAATTTGCAACCAATTACACAAAATAACATATTGGATGCACAAGATTGGTTAAAAACCCTAATTGGATTAAAATAAGTCTAGGGAGGACGAAAATGACCTAAATGTTCAATCAATGACACAAATGCACTTATTGGATGCACAAGATTGGTTAAAAACCCTAATTGTATTAGAATAAGTCTAGGGAGGTCGAAAATACCCTAAATGTTCAACCAATGACACAAAATCACTTATTGGATGCACAAGATTGGATAAAATCCCTAATTGGATTAGAATAAGCCTAAGGAGGATGCAAATGACCTAAATGTTCAATCAATGACACAAAATCACTTATTGGATGCATAAGATTGGTTAAAAACACTAATTGGATTAGAATAAGACTAGGGAGGATGAAAAAGACCTAAATGTTCTACCAATGACACAAAAGCACTTATTGGTTGCACAAGATTGGTTATAAACCCTAATTGGATTAGAATAAGCCTAGGGAGGACGAAAATGACCGAAATGTTCAATCAATGAGACAAACGCACTTATTGGATGCACAAGATTGATTAAAAACCCTAATTGGATTAGAATAAGTCTAGGGAGGACGAAAATGACCTAAATGTTCAACCAATGACTCAAAATCACTTATTGGATGCACAAGATTGGTTAAAATCCCTAATTGGATTAGAATAAGCCTAAGGAGGACGCAAAAGACCTAAATGTTCAACCAATGGCACAAAATCACTTATTGGATGCACAAGATTGGTTAAAAACCGTATTTCGATAAGAATATGCCTAAGGAGGACCAAAACGACCTTAATGTTCAACCAATGACACAAAATAACATATTGGATGCACAAGATTGGTAAAAAACTCTAATTGTATTAGAATAAGCCTAGGGAGGACGAAAATGACCTAAATGTTCAACCAATGACACAACATCACCTATTGGATGCACAAGATTGGTTAAAAACCCTATTTGGATTAGAATAAGCCTAGGGTGGACGAAAATGACCTAAATTTGCAACCAATTACACAAAATAACATATTGGATGCACAAGATTAGTTAAAAACCCTTATTGGATTAAAATAAGCCTAGGGAGGACGAAAATGACCTAAATGTTCAATCAATGACACAAACGCACTTATTGGATGCACAAGATTGGTTAAAAACCCTAATTGGATTAGAATAAGTCTAGGGAGTACGAAAATGACCTAAATGTTCAACCAATGACACAAAATCACTTATTGGATGCCCAAGATTGGTTTAAATCCCTAACTGGACTAGAGTAAGGCTAAGGAGGACGCAAATGACCTAAATGTTCAACCAATGACACAAAAGCACTTATCGGATGCACAAGATTGGTTAAAAACCCTATTTCGATTAGAATAAGCCTAGGGAGGACCAAAACGACCTTAATGTTCAACCAATGACACAAAATAACATATTGGATGCACAAGATTGGTTAAAAACCCTAATTGGATTAGAATAAGCCTAGGGAAGACGAAAAATGACCTAAATGTTCAACCAATGACACAAAATCACTTATTGGATGCACAAGATTGGTTAAAAACCCTAATTGGATTAGAATAAGCCTGGGGAGGACGAAAACGATCGAAATGTTCAATCAATGACACAAACGCACTTATTGGATGCACAAGATTGATTAAAAACCCTAATTGGATTAGAATAAGTCTAGGGCGGACGAAAATGACCTAAATGTTCAACCAATGACACAAAATCACTTATTGGATGCACAAGATTGGTTAAAAACCCTATTTCGATTATAATAAGCCTAGGGAGGACGAAAACGACCTTAATGTTCAACCAATGACACAAAATTACATATTGGATGCACAAGATTGGTTAAAAACCCTAATTGGATTGGAATAAGCCTAGGGAGGACGAAAATAATCTAAATGTTCTACCTATGACACAAAATCACTTATTGGATGCACAAGATTGGTTAAAATCTCTAATTGTATTAGAATAAGCCTAGGGAGGACGAAAATGACCTAAATGTTCAACCAAAGACACAAAATCACTTATTGGATGCACAAGATTGGTTAGAAACCCTATTTGGATTAGAATAAGCCTAGGGAGGACGAAAAATGACCTAAATTTGCAACCAATTACACAAAATAACATATTGGATGCACAAGATTGGTTAAAAACCCTAATTGGATTAGAATAAGCCTAGGGAAGACGAAAAATGACCTAAATGTTCAACCAATGACACAAAATCACTTATTGGATGCACAAGATTGGTTAAAAACCCTAATTGGATTAGAATAAGCCTGGGGAGGACGAAAACGATCGAAATGTTCAATCAATGACACAAACGCACTTATTGGATGCACAAGATTGATTAAAAACCCTAATTGGATTAGAATAAGTCTA
>JBBPBQ010000008.1:31404447-31416487 GCA_037974755.1 Cicer yamashitae | reverse complement strand
AAAACCCTAATTGGATTAGAATAAGCCTAGGGAGGACGAAAAAGACCTAAATGTTCTACCAATGACACAAAATCACTTATGGGATGCACAAGATTGGTTATAAACCCTAATTGGATTAGAATAAGCCTAGGTAGGACGAAAATGACCTAAATGTTCAACCAATGACACAAAATCACTTATTGGATGCACAAGATTGGTTAAAATCCCTAATTATATTTGAATAAGCCTAAGGAGGACGCAAATGACTTAAATGTTCAACCAATGAAACAAAATCACTTATTGGATGCACAAGATTGGTTAAAAACCCTATTTCGATTACAATAAGCCTAGGGAGGACGAAAACGACCTTAATGTTCAACCAATGATACAAAATAACATATTGGATGCACAAGATTGGTTAAAAACCCTAATTGGATTGAAATAAGCCTAGGGAGGACGAAAATGATCTAAATGTTCTACCAATGACACAAAATCACTTATTTGATGCACAAGATTGTTTAAAATCTCTAATTGTATTAGAATAAGCCTAGGGAGGACGAAAATGACCTAAATGTTCAACCAATGACACAAAATCACTTATTGGATGCACAAGATTGGTTAAAAACCCTAATTGGATTAGAATAAGTCTAGGGAGGACGAAAAAGACCTAAATGTTCTACCAATGACACAAAATAACATATTGGATGCACAAGATTGGTTAAGAACCCTAATTGGATTGAAATAAGCCTAGGGAGGACGAAAATGATCTAAATGTTCTACCAATGACACAAAATAACTTATTCGATGCACAAGATTGGTTAAAAACCCTAATTGGATTAAAATAAGCCTAGGGAGGTCGAAAATGACCTAAATGTTCAATCAATGACAAAAAAGCACTTATTGGATGCACAAGATTGGTTATAAACCCTAATTGGTTTAGAATAAGTCTAGGGAGGACGAAAATAACCTAAATGTTCAACCAATGACAAAAAACCACTTATTGGATGCACAAGATTGGTTAAAATCCCTAATTGGATTAGAATAAGCCTAAGGAGGACGTAAATGACCTAAATGTTCAACCAATGACACAAAATCAGTTATTGGATGCACAAGATTGCTTAAAAACCCTAATTGGATTAGAATAAGTCTAGGGAGGACGAAAAAGACCTAAATGATCTACCAATGACACAAAATCACTTATTGGATGCACAAGATTGGTTATAAACCCTAATTGGATTAGAATAAGCCTAGGGAGGACGAAAATGACCGAAATGTTCAATCAATGACACAAGCGAACTTATTGGATGCACAAGATTGATTAAAAACCCTAATTGGATTAGAATAAGTCTAGGGAGGACGAAAATAACCTAAATGTTCATCCAATGACACAAAATCACATATTGGATGCACAAGATTGGTTAAAATCCCTAATTGGATTAGAATAAGCCTAAGGAGGACGCAAATAACCTAAATGTTCAACCAATGACACAAAATCACTTATTGGATGCACAAGATTGGTTAAAAACCCTAATTTGATTAGAATAAGCCTAGGGAGGACGAAAAAGACCTAAATGTTCTACCAATGACACAAAATCACTTATTGGATGCACAAGATTTGTTATAAACCCTAATTGGATTAGAATAAGCCTAGGGAGGACGAAAATGACCTAAATGTTCAACCGATGACACAAAATCACTTATTGGATGCACAAGATTGGTTAAAATCCCTAATTGGATTTGAATAAGCCTAAGTAGGACGCAAATGACTTAAATGTTCAACCAATGAAACAAAATCACTTATTGGATGCACAAGATTGGTTAAAAACCCTATTTCGATTATAATAAGCCTAGGGTGGACGAAAACGACCTTAATGTTCAACCAATGAAACAAAATAACATATTGGATGCACAAGATTAGTTAAAAACCCCAATTGGATTAGAATAAACCTAGGGAGGACGAAAATGATCTAAATGTTCTACCAATGACACAAAATCACTTATTGGATGCACAAGATTGGTTAAAATCTCTAATTGTATTAGAATAAGCCTAGGGAGGACGAAAATGACCTAAATGTTCAACCAATGACACAAAATCACTTATTGGATGCCCAAGATTGGTTAAAAACCCTAATTGGATTAAAATAAGCCTAGGGAGGACGAAAAAGACCTAAATGTTCTACCAATGACACAAAATAACATATTGGATGCACAAGATTGGTTAAAAACCCTAATTGGATTCAAATAAGCCTAGGGAGGACGAAAATGATCTAAATGTTCAACCAATGAAACAAAATAACATATTGGATGCACAAGATTAGTTAAAAACCTCAATTGGATTAGAATAAACCTAGGGAGGACGAAAATGATCTAAATGTTCTACTAATGACACAAAATCACTTATTGGATGCACAAGATTGGTTAAAATCTCTAATTGTATTAGAATAAGCCTAGGGAGGACGAAAATGACCTAAATGTTCTAGCAATGACACAAAATCACTTATTGGATGCACAAGATTGGTTAAAAACCCTAATTGGATTAGAATAAGCCTGGGGAGGACGAAAATGATCGAAATGTACAATCAATGACACAAAATCACTTATTGGATGCACATGATTGTTTAAAAACCCTATTTCGATTATAATAAGCCTAGGGAGGACGAAAACGACCTTAATGTTCAACCAATGACACAAAATAACATATTGGAATCACAAGATTGGTTAAAAACCCTAATTGGATTTGAATAAGCCTAGGGAGGACGAAAATGATCTAAATGTTTTACCAATGACACAAAATCACTTATTAGATGCACAAGATTGGTTAAAATCTCTAATTGTATTAGAATAAGCCTAGGGAGGACGAAAATGACCTAAATGTTCAACCAATGACACAAAATCACTTATTGGATGCACAAGATTGGTTAGAAACCCTATTTGGATTAGAATAAGCCTAGGGAGGTCGAAAATGACCTAAATGTTCAATCAATGACAAAAAAGCACTTATTGGATGCACAAGATTGGTTATAAACCCTAATTGGTTTAGAATAAGTCTAGGGAGGACGAAAATAACCTAAATGTTCAACCAATGACAAAAAACCACTTATTGGATGCACAAGATTGGTTAAAATCCCTAATTGGATTAGAATAAGCCTAAGGAGGACGTAAATGACCTAAATGTTCAACCAATGACACAAAATCAGTTATTGGATGCACAAGATTGCTTAAAAACCCTAATTGGATTAGAATAAGTCTAGGGAGGACGAAAAAGACCTAAATGATCTACCAATGACAAAAAATCACTTATTGGATGCACAAGATTTGTTATAAACCCTAATTGGATTAGAATAAGCCTAGGGAGGACGAAAATGACCGAAATGTTCAATCAATGACACAAGCGCACTTATTGGATGCACAAGGTTGATTAAAAACCCAAATTGGATTAGAATAAGTCTAGGCAGGACGTAAATAACCTAAATGTTCATCCAATGACACAAAATCACTTATTGGATGCACAAGATTGGTTAAAATCCCTAATTGGATTAGAATAAGCCTAAGGAGGACGCAAATAACCTAAATGTTCAACCAATGACACAAAATCACTTATTGGATGCACAAGATTGGTTAAAAACCCTAATTGGATTAGAATAAGCCTAGGGAGGACGAAAAAGACCTAAATGTTCTACCAATGACACAAAATCACTTATTGGATGCACAAGATTTGTTATAAACCCTAATTGGATTAGAATAAGCCTAGGGAGGACGAAAATGACCGAAATGTTCAATCAATGACACAAGCGCACTTATTGGATGCACAAGGTTGATTAAAAACCCAAATTGGATTAGAATAAGTCTAGGCAGGACGTAAATAAACTAAATGTTCATCCAATGACACAAAATCACTTATTGGATGCACAAGATTGGTTAAAATCCCTAATTGGATTAGAATAAGCCTAAGGAGGACGCAAATGACCTAAATGTTCAACCAATGACACAAAATCACTTATTGGATGCACAAGATTGGTTAAAAACGCTATTTCGATTAAAATAAGCCAAGGGAGGACCAAAACGACCTTAATGTTTAACCAATGACACAAAATAACATATTGGATGCACAAGATTGGTTAAAAACCCTAATTGGATTAGAATAAGCCTAGGGAGGACGAAAATGACCTAAATGTTCTACCAATGACACAAAATCACTTATTGGATGCACAAGATTGGTTAAAAACCCTAATTAAATTAGAATAAGCCTAGGGAGGACGAAAATGACCTAAATGTTCAACCAATTACACAAAATCACTTACTGGATGCACAAAATTGGTTAAAAACCCTAATTAAATTAGAATATGCCTAGGGAGGACGAAAATGACCTAAATGTTCAACCAATGACATAAAATCACTTATTGGATGCACAAGATTGGTTAAAAACCCTAGTTGGATTAGAATAAGCCTAGGGAGGACGAAAATGACCTAAATATTCAACCAATGACACAAAATCACTTATTGGATGCACAAGATTGGTTAAAAACCCTAATTGGATTAGAATAAGCCTAGGGAGGACGAAAATGACCTAAATGTTCAACCAATGACACAAAATCACATATTGGATGCACAAGATTGGTTAAAAACCCTAATTGGATTATAATAATCCTAGGGAGGACGAAAATGACCTAAATGTTCAACCAATGACACAAAATGACAGAAAATCACATATTGGATGCACAAGATTGGTTAAAAACCTTAATTGGATTAGAATAAGCCTACGGAGGACGAAAATGACCTAAATGTTCAACAAATGACACAAAATGACACAAAATCACATATTGGATGCACAAGATTGGTTAAAAACCCTAATTGGATTAGAATAAGCCTAGGGAGGACGAAAATGACCTAAATGTTCAACCAATGACACAAAATGACACGAAATCACGTATTGGACGCACAAGATTGGTTAAGAACCCTAATTGGATTAGAATAAGCCTAGGGAGGACGAAAATGACCTAAATGTTCAACCAATGACACAAAATCACATATTGGATGCACAAGATTGGTTAAAAACCCTAATTGGATTAGAATATGCCTAGGGAAGAGGAAAATGACCTAAATGTTCAACCCATGAGACAAAATGACACAAAATCACATATTGGATGCACAAGATTGGTTAAAAACCCTAATTGGATTAGAAAATGCGTAGGGAAGAGGAAAATGACCTAAATGTTCAACCCATGACACAAAATTAGATATTGGATGCACAAGATTGGTTAAAAACCCTAATTGGATTAGAATAAGCCTAGGGAGGACGAAAATGACCTAAATGTTCAACCAATTACACAAAATGACACCAAATCACATATTGGATGCACAAGATTGGTTAAGAACCCTAATTGGATTAGAATAAGCCTAGGGAGGACGAAAATGACCTAAATGTTCAACCAATGACACAAAATCACATATTGGATGCACAAGATTTGTTAAAAACCCTAATTGGATTAGAATATGCCTAGGGAAGAGGAAAATGACCTAAATGTTCAACCCATGACACAAAATCACATATTGGATGCACAAGATTGGTTAAAAACCCTAATTGGATTAGAATAAGCCTAGGGAGGACGAAAATGACCTAAATGTTCAACCAATTACACAAAATGACACCAAATCACATATTGGATGCACAAGATTGGTTAAGAACCCTAATTGGATTAGAATAAGCCTAGGGAGGACGAAAATGACATAAATGTTCAACCAATGACACAAACTGACACAAAATCACATATTGGATGCACAAGATTGGTTAAAAACCGTAATTGGATTAGAATAAGCCTAGGGAGGACGAAAATGACCTAAATGTTTAACCAATGACACAAAATGACACAAAATCACATATTGGATGCACAAGATTGATTAAAAACCCTATTTGGATTAGAATAAGCCTAGGGAGGACGAAAATGACCTAAATGTTCAACCAATAACACAAAATCACATATTGGATGCACAGGATTGGTTAAAAACCCTAATTGGATTAGAATATGCCTAGGGAAGAGGAAAATGACTTAAATGTTCAACCCATGACACAAAATCACATATTGGATGCACAAGATTGGTTAAAAACCCTAATTGGATTAGAATAAGCCTAGGGAGGACGAAAATGACCTAAATGTTCAACCAATGACACAAAATCACATATTGGATGCACAAGATTGGTTAAAAACCCTAATTGGATTATAATAATCCTAGGGAGGACGAAAATGACCTAAATGTTCAACCAATGACACAAAATGACAGAAAATCGCATATTGGATGCTCAAGATTGGTTAAAAACCCTAATTGGATTAGAATAAGCCTACGGAGGACGAAAATGACCTAAATGTTCAACAAATGACACAAAATGACACAAAATCACATATTGGATGCACAAGATTGGTTAAAAACCCTAATTGGATTAGAATAAGTCTAGGGAGGACAAAAATGACCTAAATATTCAACCAATGACAAAAAATCACATATTGGATGCACAAGATTGGTTAAAAACCCTAATTGGATTAGAATAAGCCTAGGGAGGACGAAAATGACCTAAATGTTCAACCAATGACACAAAATCACATATTGGATGCACAAGATTGGTTAAAAACCCTAATTGGATTATAATAATCCTAGGGAGGACGAAAATGACCTAAATGTTCAACAAATGACACCAAATGACAGAAAATCACATATTGGATGCTCAAGATTGGTTAAAAACCCTAATTGGATTAGAATAAGCCTACAGAGGACGAAAATGACCTAAATGTTCAACAAATGACACAAAATCACATATTGGATGCACAAGATTGGTTAAAAACCCTAATTGGATTAGAATAAGCCTAGGGAGGACGAAAATGACCTAAATGTTCAACCAATGACACAAAATAACATATTGGATGCACAAGATTGGTTAAAAACCCTAATTGGATTAGAATAAGCCTAAGGAGGACGAAAATGACCTAAATGTTCAACCAATGACACAAAATCACTTATTGGATGCACAAGATTGGTTAAAAACCCTAATTGGATTAGAATAAGCCTAGGGAGGACGAAAAAGACCTAAATGTTCTACCAATGACACAAAATCACTTATTGGATGCACAAGATTGGTTAAAAACTCTAATTGTATTAGAATAAGCCTAGGGAGGACGAAAATGACCTAAATGTTCAACCAATGCAACAAAATCACCTATTGGATGCACAAGATTGGTTAAAAACCCTATTTGGATTAGAATAAGCCTAGGGAGGACGAAAAATGACCTAAATTTGCAACCAATTACACAAAATAACGTATTGGATGCACAAGATTGGTTAAAAACCCTAATTGGATTAAAATAAGCCTAGGGAGGACGAAAATGACCTAAATGTTCAATCAATGACACAAACGCACTTATTGGATGCACAAGATTGGTTAATAACCCTAATTGGATTAGAATAAGTCTGGGGAGGACGAAAATGACCTAAATGTTCAACCAATGACACAAAATCTCTTATTGGATGCACAAGATTGGTTAAAAACCCTATTTCGATTAAAATAAGCCTAGGGAGGACAAAAACAACCTAAATGTGCAACCAATGACACAAAATAACATATTGGATGCACAAGATTGGTTAAAACCCCTAATTGGATTAGAATAAGCCTGTGGAGGACGAAAATGACCTAAATGTTCAACCAATGACACAAAATCACTTATAGGATGCACAAGATTGGTTGAAAACCCTAATTGGATTAGATTAAGCCTAGGGAGGACGCAAAAGACCTAAATGTTCTACCAATGACACAAAATCACTTATTGGATGCACAAGATTGGTTATAAACCCTAATTGGATTAGAATAAGCCTAGGGAGGACGAAAATGACCGAAATGTTCAATCAATGACACAAACGCACTTATTGGATGCACAAGATTGATTAAAAACCCTAATTGGATTAGAATAAGTCTAGGGAGGACGAAAATGACCTAAATGTTCAACCAATGACACAAAATCACTTATTGGATGCACAAGATTGGTTATAAACCCTAATTGGATTAGAATAAGCCTAGGGAGGACGAAAATGACCTAAATGTTCAACCAATGACACAAAATCACTTATTGGATGCACAAGATTGGTTAAAATCCCTAATTGGATTTGAATAAGCCTAAGGAGGACGCAAATGACTTAAATGTTCAACCAATGAAACAAAATCACTTATTGGATGCACAAGATTGGTTAAAAACCCTATTTCGATTATAATAAGCCTAGGGAGGACGAAAACGACCTTAATGTTCTACCAATGACACAAAATAACATATTGGATGCACAAGATTGGTTAAAAACCCTAATTGGATTGGAATAAGCCTAGGGAGGACGAAAATGATCTAAATGTTCTACCAATGACACAAAATCACTTATTGGATGCACAAGATTGGTTAAAATCTCTAATTGTATTAGAATAAGCCTAGGGAGGACGAAAATGACCTAAATGTTCAACCAATGACACAAAATCACTTATTGGATGCACAAGATTGGTTAGAAACCCTATTTGGATTAGAATAAGCCTAGGGAGGACGAAAAATGACCTAAATTTGCAACCAATTACACAAAATAACATATTGGATGCTCAAGATTGGTTAAAAACCCTAATTGGATTAAAATAAGCCTAGGGAGGTCGAAAATGACCTAAATGTTCAATCAATGACAAAAAAGCACTTATTGGATGCACAAGATTGGTTAAAAACCCTAATTGGATTAGAATAAGTCTAGGGAGGACAAAAATAACCTAAATGTTCAACCAATGACACAAAATCACTTATTGGATGCACAAGATTGGTTAAAATCCCTAATTGGATTAGAATAAGCCTAAGGAGGACGCAAATGACCTAAATGTTCAACCAATGACACAAAATAACATATTGGATGCACAAGATTGGTTAAAAACCCTAATTGGATTAGAATAAGCCTAGGGAGGACGAAAATGACCGAAATGTTCAATCAATGACACAAACGCATTTATTGGATGCACAAGATTGATTAAAAACCTTAATTGGATTAGAATAAGTCTAGGGAGGACGAAAATGACCTAAATGTGCAAACCAATGACACAAAATAACATATTGGATGCACAGGATTGGTTAAAATCCCTAATTGGATTAGAATAAGCCTAAGGAGGATGCAAATGACCTAAATGTTCAACCAATGACACAAAATCACTTATTGGATGCACAAGATTGGTTAAAAACCCTATTTCGATTATAATAAGCCTAGGGAGGACGAAAACGACCTTAATGTTCTACCAATGACACAAAATAACATATTGGATGCACAAGATTGGTTAAAAACCCTAATTGGATTGGAATAAGCCTAGGGAGGACAAAAATGATCTAAATGTTCTACCAATGACACAAAATCACTTATTGGATGCACAAGATTGGTTAAAATCTCTAATTGTATTAGAATAAGCCTAGGGAGGACGAAAATGACCTAAATGTTCAACCAATGACATAAAATCACTTATTGGATGCACAAGATTTGTTAGAAACCCTATTTGGATTAGAATAAGCCTAGGGAGGACGAAAAATGACCTAAATTTGCAATCAATTACACAAAATAACATATTGGATGCACAAGATTGGTTAAAAACCCTAATTGGATTAAAATAAGCCTAGGGAGGTCGAAAATGACCTAAATGTTCAATCAATGACAAAAAAGCACTTATTGGATGCACAAGATTGGTTAAAAACCCTAATTGGATTAGAATAAGTCTAGGGAGGACGAAAATAACCTAAATGTTCAACCAATGACACAAAATCACTTATTGGATGGACAAGATTGGTTAAAATCCCTAATTGGATTAGAATAAGCCTAAGGAGGACGCAAATGACCTAAATGTTCAACCAATGACACAAAATCACTTATTGGATGCACAAGATTGGTTAAAAACCCTATTTCGATTAGAATAAGCCAAGGGAGGACCAAAACGACCTTAATGTTTAACCAATGACACAAAATAACATATTGGATGCACAAGATTGGTTAAAACCCCTAATTGGATTAGAGTAACCCTATGGAGGACGAAAATGACCTAAATGTTCAACCAATGACACAAAATCATTTATTGGATGCACAAGATTGGTTAAAAACCCTAATTGGATTAGAATAAGCCTAGGGAGGACAAAAACGACCGAAATGTTCAATCAATGACACAAACGCATTTATTGGATGCACAAGATTGATTAAAAACCTAAATTGGATTAGAATAAGTCTAGGGAGGACGAAAATGACCTAAATGTGCAAACCAATGACACAAAATAACATATTGGATGCACAGGATTGGTTAAAATCCCTAATTGGATTAGAATAAGCCTAAGGAAGACGCAAATGACCTAAATGTTCAACCAATGACTCAAAATCACTTATTGGATGCACAAGATTGGTTAAAATCCCTAATTGGATTAGAATAAGCCTAAGGAGGATGCAAAAGACCTAAATGTTCAACCAATGACACAAAATCACTTATTGGATGCACAAGATTGGTTAAAAACCCTAATTGGATTAGAATAAGCCTAGGGAGGACGAAAAAGACCTAAATGTTCTACCAATGACACAAAATCACTTATTGGATGCACAAGATTGGTTATAAACCCTAATTGGATTAGAATAAGCCTAGGGAGGACGAAAATGACCTAAATGTTCAACCGATGACACAAAATCACTTATTGGATGCACAAGATTGGTTAAAATCCCTAATTGGATTTGAATAAGCCTAAGGAGGACGCAAATGACTTAAATGTTCAACCAATGAAACAAAATCACTTATTGGATGCACAAGATTGGTTAAATACCCTATTTCGATTATAATAAGCCTAGGGAGGACGAAAACGACCTTAATGTTCAACCAATGAAACAAAATAACATATTGGATGCACAAGATTAGTTAAAAACCCCAATTGGATTAGAATAAACCTAGGGAGGACGAAAATGATCTAAATGTTCTACCAATGACACAAAATCACTTATTGGATGCACAAGATTGGTTAAAATCTCTAATTGTATTAGAATAAGCTTAGGGAGGACGAAAATGACCTAAATGTTCAACCAATGACACAAAATAACATATTGGATGCACAAGATTGGTTAAAACCCCTAATTGGATTAGAATAAGCCTATGGTGGACGAAAATGACCTAAATGTTCAACCAATGACACAAAATCACTTATTGGATGCAGAAGATTGGTTAAAAACCCTAATTGGATTAGAATAAGACTAGGGAGGACGAAAAAGACCTAAATGTTCTACCACTGACACAAAATCACTTATTGGATGCACAAGATTGGTTATAAACCCTAATTGGATTAGAATAAGTCTAGGGAGGACGAAAATGACCTAAATGTTCAACCAATGACACAAAATCACTTATTGGATGCACAAGATTGGTTAAAATCCCTAATTGGATTAGAATAAGCCTAAGGAAGACGCAAATGACCTAAATGTTCAACCAATGACACAAAATCACTTATTGGATGCACAAGATTGTTTAAAATCCCTAATTGGATTAGAATAAGCCTAAGGGGGACGCAAATGACCTAAATGTTCAACCAATGACACAAAATCACTTATTGGATGCACAAGATTGTTTAAAAACCCTATTTCGATTAGAATAACCCTAGGGAGGACCAAAACGACCTTAATGTTTAACTAATGACACAAAATAACATATTGGATGCAAAAGATTGGTTAAAAACCCTAATTGGATTAGAATAAGCCTAGGGAGGACGAAAAAGACCTAAATGTTCTACCAATGACACAAAATCACTTATGGGATGCACAAGATTGGTTATAAACCCTAATTGGATTAGAATAAGCCTAGGGAGGACGAAAATGACCTAAATGTTCAACCAATGACCCAAAATCACTTATTGGATGCACAAGATTGGTTAAAATCCCTAATTGTATTTGAATAAGCCTAAGGAGGACGCAAATGACTTAAATGTTCAACCAATGAAACAAAATCACTTATTGGATGCACAAGATTCGTTAAAAACCCTATTTCGATTACAATAAG
>JBBPBQ010000008.1:31373499-31404437 GCA_037974755.1 Cicer yamashitae | reverse complement strand
AATAAGCCTAGGGAGGTCGAAAATGACCTAAATGTTCAATCAATGACAAAAAAGCACTTATTGGATGCACAAGATTGGTTATAAACCCTAATTGGTTTAGAATAAGTCTAGGGAGGACGAAAATAACCTAAATGTTCAACCAATGACAAAAAACCACTTATTGGATGCACAAGATTGGTTAAAATCCCTAATTGGATTAGAATAAGCCTAAGGAGGACGTAAATGACCTAAATGTTCAACCAATGACACAAAATCAGTTATTGGATGCACAAGATTGCTTAAAAACCCTAATTGGATTAGAATAAGTCTAGGGAGGACGAAAAAGACCTAAATGATCTACCAATGACAAAAAATCACTTATTGGATGCACAAGATTTGTTATAAACCCTAATTGGATTAGAATAAGCCTAGGGAGGACGAAAATGACCGAAATGTTCAATCAATGACACAAGCGCACTTATTGGATGCACAAGGTTGATTAAAAACCCAAATTGGATTAGAATAAGTCTAGGCAGGACGTAAATAAACTAAATGTTCATCCAATGACTCAAAATCACTTATTGGATGCACAAGATTGGTTAAAATCCCTAATTGGATTAGAATAAGCCTAAGGAGGACGCAAATAACCTAAATGTTCAACCAATGACACAAAATCACTTATTGGATGCACAAGATTGGTTAAAAACCCTAATTGGATTAGAATAAGCCTAGGGAGGACGAAAAAGACCTAAATGTTCTACCAATGACACAAAATCACTTATTGGATGCACAAGATTTGTTATAAACCCTAATTGGATTAGAATAAGCCTAGGGAGGACGAAAATGACCTAAATGTTCAACCGATGACACAAAATCACTTATTGGATGCACAAGATTGGTTAAAATCCCTAATTGGATTTGAATAAGCCTAAGTAGGACGCAAATGACTTAAATGTTCAACCAATGAAACAAAATCACTTATTGGATGCACAAGATTGGTTATAAACCCTAATTGGATTAGAATAAGTCTAAGGAGGACGCAAATGACCTAAATGTTCAACCAATGACACAAAATCACTTATTGGATGCACAAGATTGTTTAAAAACCCTATTTCGATTAGAATAAGCCTAGGGAGGACCAAAACGACCTTAATGTTTAACCAATGACACAAAATAACATATTGGATGCAAAAGATTGGTTAAAATCCCTAATTGGATTAGAATAAGCCTAGGGAGGAAGAAAATGACCTAAATGTTCAGCCAATGACACAAAATCACTTATTGGATGCACAAGATTGGTTAAAATCCCTAATTGGATTAGAATAAGCCTAAGGAAGACGCAAATGACCTAAATGTTCAACCAATGACACAAAATCACTTATTGGATGCACAAGATTGTTTAAAATCCCTAATTGGATTAGAATAAGCCTAAGGGGGACGCAAATGACCTAAATGTTCAACCAATGACACAAAATCACTTATTGGATGCACAAGATTGTTTAAAAACCCTATTTCGATTAGAATAACCCTAGGGAGGACCAAAACGACCTTAATGTTTAACTAATGACACAAAATAACATATTGGATGCAAAAGATTGGTTAAAAACCCTAATTGGATTAGAATAAGCCTAGGGAGGACGAAAAAGACCTAAATGTTCTACCAATGACACAAAATCACTTATGGGATGCACAAGATTGGTTATAAACCCTAATTGGATTAGAATAAGCCTAGGGAGGACGAAAATGACCTAAATGTTCAACCAATGACCCAAAATCACTTATTGGATGCACAAGATTGGTTAAAATCCCTAATTGTATTTGAATAAGCCTAAGGAGGACGCAAATGACTTAAATGTTCAACCAATGAAACAAAATCACTTATTGGATGCACAAGATTCGTTAAAAACCCTATTTCGATTACAATAAGTCTAGCGAGGACGAAAACGACCTTAATGTTCAACCAATGACACAAAATAACATATTGGAATCACAAGATTGGTTAAAAACCCTAATTGGATTTGAATAAGCCTAGGGAGGACGAAAATGATCTAAATGTTTTACCAATGACACAAAATCACTTATTAGATGCACAAGATTGGTTAAAATCTCTAATTGTATTAGAATAAGCCTAGGGAGGACGAAAATGACCTAAATGTTCAACCAATGACACAAATCACTTATTGGATGCACAAGATTGGTTAGAAACCCTATTTGGATTAGAATAAGCCTAGGGAGGACGAAAAAGACCTAAATGTTCTACCAATGACACAAAATCACTTATTGGATGCACAAGATTGGTTATAAACCCTAATTGGATTAGAATAAGCCTAGGGAGGACGAAAATGACCGAAATGTTCAATCAATGACACAAACGCACTTATTGGATGCACAAGATTGATTAAAAACCCTAATTGGATTAGAATAAGCCTAGGGAGGACGAAAATGACCTAAATGTTCAACCAATGACACAAAATCACTTATTGGATGCACAAGATTGGTTAAAAACCCTAATTGGATTAGAATAAGACTAGGGAGGACGAAAAAGACCTAAATGTTCTACCACTGACACAAAATCACTTATTGGATGCACAAGATTGGTTATAAACCCTAATTGGATTAGAATAAGTCTAGGGAGGACGAAAATGACCTAAATGTTCAACCAATGACACAAAATCACTTATTGGACTCACAAGATTGGTTAAAATCCCTAATTGGATTAGAATAAGCCTAAGGAAGACGCAAATGACCTAAATGTTCAACCAATGACACAAAATCACTTATTGGATGCACAAGATTGTTTAAAATCCCTAATTGGATTAGAATAAGCCTAAGGAGGACGCAAATGACCTAAATGTTCAACCAATGACACAAAATCACTTATTGGATGCACATGATTGTTTAAAAACCCTATTTCGATTATAATAAGCCTAGGGAGGACGAAAACGACCTTAATGTTCAACCAATGACACAAAATAACATATTGGAATCACAAGATTGGTTAAAAACCCTAATTGGATTTGAATAAGCCTAGGGAGGACGAAAATGATCTAAATGTTTTACCAATGACACAAAATCACTTATTAGATGCACAAGATTGGTTAAAATCTCTAATTGTATTAGAATAAGCCTAGGGAGGACGAAAATGACCTAAATGTTCAACCAATGACACAAATCACTTATTGGATGCACAAGATTGGTTAGAAACCCTATTTGGATTAGAATAAGCCTAGGGAGGACGAAAAAGACCTAAATGTTCTACCAATGACACAAAATCACTTATTGGATGCACAAGATTGGTTATAAACCCTAATTGGATTAGAATAAGCCTAGGGAGGACGAAAATGACCGAAATGTTCAATCAATGACACAAGCGCACTTATTGGATGCACAAGATTGATTAAAAACCCTAATTGGATTAGAATAAGTCTAGGGAGGACGAAAATAACCTAAATGTTCATCCAATGACACAAAATCACTTATTGGATGCACAAGATTGGTTAAAATCCCTAATTGGATTAGAATAAGCCTAAGGAGGACGCAAATAACCTAAATGTTCAACCAATGACACAAAATCACTTATTGGATGCACAAGATTGGTTAAAAACCCTAATTGGATTAGAATAAGCCTAGGGAGGACGAAAAAGACCTAAATGTTCTACCAATGACACAAAATCACTTATTGGATGCACAAGATTTGTTATAAACCCTAATTGGATTAGAATAAGCCTAGGGAGGACGAAAATGACCTAAATGTTCAACCGATGACACAAAATCACTTATTGGATGCACAAGATTGGTTAAAATCCCTAATTGGATTTGAATAAGCCTAAGTAGAACGCAAATGACTTAAATGTTCAACCAATGAAACAAAATCACTTATTGGATGCACAAGATTGGTTAAAAACCCTATTTCGATTATAATAAGCCTAGGGTGGACGAAAACGACCTTAATGTTCAACCAATGAAACAAAATAACATATTGGATGCACAAGATTAGTTAAAAACCCCAATTGGATTAGAATAAACCTAGGGAGGACGAAAATGATCTAAATGTTCTACCAATGACACAAAATCACTTATTGGATGCACAAGATTGGTTAAAATCTCTAATTGTATTAGAATAAGCCTAGGGAGGACGAAAATGACCTAAATGTTCAACCAATGACACAAAATCACTTATTGGATGCACAAGATTGGTTAAAAACCCTAATTGGATTAAAATAAGCCTAGGGAGGACGAAAAAGACCTAAATGTTCTACCAATGACACAAAATAACATATTGGATGCACAAGATTGGTTAAAAACCCTAATTGGATTCAAATAAGCCTAGGGAGGACGAAAATGATCTAAATATTCAACCAATAAAACAAAATAACATATTGGATGCACAAGATTAGTTAAAAACCTCAATTGGATTAGAATAAACCTAGGGAGGACGAAAATGATCTAAATGTTCTACTAATGACACAAAATCACTTATTGGATGCACAAGATTGGTTAAAATCTCTAATTGTATTAGAATAAGCCTAGGGAGGACGAAAATGACCTAAATGTTCTAGCAATGACACAAAATCACTTATTGGATGCACAAGATTGGTTAAAAACCCTAATTGGATTAGAATAAGCCTGGGGAGGACGAAAATGATCGAAATGTACAATCAATGACACAAAATCACTAATTGGATGCACAAGATTGGTTAAAAACCCTATTTCGATTAGAATAAGCCTAGGGAGGACGAAAATGACCTAAATGTTCAACCTATGACACAAAATCACTTATTGGATGCACAAGATTGTTTAAAATCCCTAATTGGATTAGAATAAGCCTAAGGAGGACGCAAATGACCTAAATGTTCAACCAATGACACAAAATCACTTATTGGATGCACATGATTGTTTAAAAACCCTATTTCGATTATAATAAGCCTAGGGAGGACGAAAACGACCTTAATGTTCAACCAATGACACAAAATAACATATTGGAATCACAAGATTGGTTAAAAACCCTAATTGGATTTGAATAAGCCTAGGGAGGACGAAAATGATCTAAATGTTTTACCAATGACACAAAATCACTTATTAGATGCACAAGATTGGTTAAAATCTCTAATTGTATTAGAATAAGCCTAGGGAGGACGAAAATGACCTAAATGTTCAACCAATGACACAAAATCACTTATTGGATGCACAAGATTGGTTAGAAACCCTATTTGGATTAGAATAAGCCTAGGGAGGTCGAAAATGACCTAAATGTTCAATCAATGACAAAAAAACACTTATTGGATGCACAAGATTGGTTATAAACCCTAATTGGTTTAGAATAAGTCTAGGGAGGACGAAAATAACCTAAATGTTCAACCAATGACAAAAAACCACTTATTGGATGCACAAGATTGGTTAAAATCCCTAATTGGATTAGAATAAGCCTAAGGAGGACGCAAATGACCTAAATGTTCAACCAATGACACAAAATCAGTTATTGGATGCACAAGATTGCTTAAAAACCCTAATTGGATTAGAATAAGTCTAGGGAGGACGAAAAAGACCTAAATGATCTACCAATGACAAAAAATCACTTATTGGATGCACAAGATTTGTTATAAACCCTAATTGGATTAGAATAAGCCTAGGGAGGACGAAAATGACCGAAATGTTCAATCAATGACACAAGCGCACTTATTGGATGCACAAGGTTGATTAAAAACCCAAATTGGATTAGAATAAGTCTAGGCAGGACGTAAATAAACTAAATGTTCATCCAATGACTCAAAATCACTTATTGGATGCACAAGATTGGTTAAAATCCCTAATTGGATTAGAATAAGCCTAAGGAGGACGCAAATAACCTAAATGTTCAACCAATGACACAAAATCACTTATTGGATGCACAAGATTGGTTAAAAACCCTAATTGGATTAGAATAAGCCTAGGGAGGACGAAAAAGACCTAAATGTTCTACCAATGACACAAAATCACTTATTGGATGCACAAGATTTGTTATAAACCCTAATTGGATTAGAATTAGCCTAGGGAGGACGAAAATGACCTAAATGTTCAACCGATGACACAAAATCACTTATTGGATGCACAAGATTGGTTAAAATCCCTAATTGGATTTGAATAAGCCTAAGGAGGACGCAAATGACTTAAATGTTCAACCAATGAAACAAAATCACTTATTGGATGCACAAGATTGGTTAAATACCCTATTTCGATTATAATAAGCCTAGGGAGGACGAAAACGACCTTAATGTTCAACCAATGAAACAAAATAACATATTGGATGCACAAGATTAGTTAAAAACCCCAATTGGATTAGAATAAACCTAGGGAGGACGAAAATGATCTAAATGTTCTACCAATGACACAAAATCACTTATTGGATGCACAAGATTGGTTAAAATCTCTAATTGTATTAGAATAAGCTTAGGGAGGACGAAAATGACCTAAATGTTCAACCAATGACACAAAATAACATATTGGATGCACAAGATTGGTTAAAACCCCTAATTGGATTAGAATAAGCCTATGGAGGACGAAAATGACCTAAATGTTCAACCAATGACACAAAATCACTTATTGGATGCACAAGATTGGTTAAAAACCCTAATTGGATTAGAATAAGACTAGGGAGGACGAAAAAGACCTAAATGTTCTACCACTGACACAAAATCACTTATTGGATGCACAAGATTGGTTATAAACCCTAATTGGATTAGAATAAGTCTAGGGAGGACGAAAATGACCTAAATGTTCAACCAATGACACAAAATCACTTATTGGATGCACAAGATTGTTTAAAATCCCTAATTGGATTAGAATAAGCCTAAGGAGGACGCAAATGACCTAAATGTTCAACCAATGACACAAAATCACTTATTGGATGCACATGATTGTTTAAAAACCCTATTTCGATTATAATAAGCCTAGGGAGGACGAAAACGACCTTAATGTTCAACCAATGACACAAAATAACATATTGGAATCACAAGATTGGTTAAAAACCCTAATTGGATTTGAATAAGCCTAGGGAGGACGAAAATGATCTAAATGTTTTACCAATGACACAAAATCACTTATTAGATGCACAAGATTGGTTAAAATCTCTAATTGTATTAGAATAAGCCTAGGGAGGACGAAAATGACCTAAATGTTCAACCAATGACACAAAATCACTTATTGGATGCACAAGATTGGTTAGAAACCCTATTTGGATTAGAATAAGCCTAGGGAGGTCGAAAATGACCTAAATGTTCAATCAATGACAAAAAAGCACTTATTGGATGCACAAGATTGGTTATAAACCCTAATTGGTTTAGAATAAGTCTAGGGAGGACGAAAATAACCTAAATGTTCAACCAATGACAAAAAACCACTTATTGGATGCACAAGATTGGTTAAAATCCCTAATTGGATTAGAATAAGCCTAAGGAGGACGTAAATGACCTAAATGTTCAACCAATGACACAAAATCAGTTATTGGATGCACAAGATTGCTTAAAAACCCTAATTGGATTAGAATAAGTCTAGGGAGGACGAAAAAGACCTAAATGATCTACCAATGACAAAAAATCACTTATTGGATGCACAAGATTTGTTATAAACCCTAATTGGATTAGAATAAGCCTAGGGAGGACGAAAATGACCGAAATGTTCAATCAATGACACAAGCGCACTTATTGGATGCACAAGGTTGATTAAAAACCCAAATTGGATTAGAATAAGTCTAGGCAGGACGTAAATAACCTAAATGTTCATCCAATGACACAAAATCACTTATTGGATGCACAAGATTGGTTAAAATCCCTAATTGGATTAGAATAAGCCTAAGGAGGACGCAAATAACCTAAATGTTCAACCAATGACACAAAATCACTTATTGGATGCACAAGATTGGTTAAAAACCCTAATTGGATTAGAATAAGCCTAGGGAGGACGAAAAAGACCTAAATGTTCTACCAATGACACAAAATCACTTATTGGATGCACAAGATTTGTTATAAACCCTAATTGGATTAGAATAAGCCTAGGGAGGACGAAAATGACCGAAATGTTCAATCAATGACACAAGCGCACTTATTGGATGCACAAGGTTGATTAAAAACCCAAATTGGATTAGAATAAGTCTAGGCAGGACGTAAATAAACTAAATGTTCATCCAATGACACAAAATCACTTATTGGATGCACAAGATTGGTTAAAATCCCTAATTGGATTAGAATAAGCCTAAGGAGGACGCAAATGACCTAAATGTTCAACCAATGACACAAAATCACTTATTGGATGCACAAGATTGGTTAAAAACGCTATTTCGATTAAAATAAGCCAAGGGAGGACCAAAACGACCTTAATGTTTAACCAATGACACAAAATAACATATTGGATGCACAAGATTGGTTAAAAACCCTAATTGGATTAGAATAAGCCTAGGGAGGACGAAAATGACCTAAATGTTCTACCAATGACACAAAATCACTTATTGGATGCACAAGATTGGTTAAAAACCCTAATTGGATTAGAATAAGCTTAGGGAGGACGAATAAGACCTAAATGTTCTACCAATGACACAAAATCACTTATTGGATGCACAAGATTGGTTATAAACCCTAATTGGATTAGAATAAGCCTAGGGAGGACGAAAATTACCGAAATGTTCAATCAATGACACAAGCGCACTTATTGGATGCACAAGATTGATTAAAAACCCTAATTGGATTAGAATAAGTCTAGGGAGGACAAAAATGACCTAAATGTTCAACCAATGACACAAAATCACTTATTGGATGCACAAGATTGGTTAAAATCCCTAATTGGATTAGAATAAGCCTAAGGAGGACGAAAATGACCTAAATGTTCAACCAATGACACAAAATCACTTATTGGATGCACAAGATTGGTTAAAAACCCTAATTGGTTGAGAATAAGCATAGGGAGGACGAAAATGACCTAAATGTTCAACCAATGACACAAACGCACTTATTGGATGCACAAGATTAGTTAAAAACCCTAATTGGATTAGAATAAGCCTAAGGAAGACGAAAATGACCTAAATGTTCAACCAATGACACAAACACACTTATTGGATGCACAAGATTGGTTAAAAACCCTAATTGGATTAGAATAAGCCTAAGGAGGACGAAAATGACCTAAATGTTCAACCAATGACACAAAATCACTTATTGGATGCACAAGATTGGTTAAAATCCCTAATTGGATTAGAATAAGCCTAAGGAGGACGAAAATGACCTAAATGTTCAACCAATGACACAAACGCACTTATTGGATGCACAAGATTGGTTAAAAACCCTAATTGGATTAGAATAAGCCTAAGGAGGACGAAAATGACCTAAATGTTCAACCAATGACACAAAATCACATATTGGATGCACAAGATTGGTTAAAAACCCTAATTGGATTAGAATAAGCCTAGGGAGGACAAAAATGACCTAAATGTTCAACCAATTACACAAAATCACATATAGGATGCACAAGATAGGTTAAAAACCCTAATTGGATTAGAATAAGCCTAGGGAGGACGAAAATGACCTAAATGTTCAACCAATGACACAAAATCACATATTGGATGCACAAGATTGGTTAAAAACCCTAATTGGATTAGAATAAGCCTAGGGAGGACGAAAATGACCTAAATGTTCAACCAATGACACAAAATCACATATTGGATGCACAAGATTGGTTAAAAACCCTAATTGGATTAGAATAAGCCTAGGGAGGACAAAAATGACCTAAATGTTCAACCAATGACACAAAATCACATGTTGGATGCACAAGATTGGTTAAAAACCCTAATTGGATTAGAATAAGCCTAGGGAGGACGAAAATGACCTAAATGTTCAACCAATGACACAAAATCACATATTGGATGCACAAGATTGGTTAAAAACCCTAATTGGATTAGAATAAGCCTAGGGAGGACGAAAATGACCTAAATGTTCAACCAATGACACAAAATCACCTATTGGATGCACAAGATTGGTTAAAAACCCTAATTGGATTAGAATAAGCCTAGGGAGGACGAAAATGACCTAAATGTTCAACCAATGACACAAAATCACATATTGGATGCACAAGATTGGTTAAAAACCCTAATTGGATTAGAATAAGCCTAGGGAGGACGAAAATGACCTAAATGTTCAACCAATGACACAAAGTGACACAAAATCACATATTGGATACACAAGATTGGTTAAAAACCCTAATTGGATTAGAATTAGCCTAGGTAGGACGAAAATGACCTAAATGTTCAACCAATGACACAAAATGACACAAAATCACATATTGGATGCACAAGATTGGTTAAAAACCCTAATTGGATTAGAATAAGCCTAGGGAGGACGAAAATGACCTAAATGTTCAACCAATGACACAAAATCACATATTGGATGCACAAGATTGGTTAAAAACCGTAATTGCATTAGAATAAGCCTAGGGAGGACTAAAATGACCTAAATGTTCAACCAATGATTCAAAATGAAACAAAATCACATATTGGATGCACAAGTTTGGTTAAAAACCCTAATTGGATTAGAATAAGCCTAGGGAGGACGAAAATGACCTAAATGTTCAACCAATGACACAAAATCACATATTGGATGCACAAGATTGGTTAAAAACCCTAATTGGAATATAATAAGCCTAGGGAGGACGAAAATGACCTAAATGTTCAACCAATGACACAAAATGACATAAAATCACATATTGGATGCACAAGATTGGTTAAAAACCCTAATTGGATTAGAATAAGCCTAGGGAGGACGAAAATGACCTAAATGTTCAACCATTGACACAAAATCACATATTGGATGCACAAGATTGGTTAAAAACCCTAATTGGATTAGAATAAGCCTATGGAGGACGAAAATGACCTAAATGTTCAACCAATGACATAAAATTACACAAAATCACATATTGGATATATAAGATTGGTTAAAAACCTTAATTGGATTAGAATAAGCCTAGGGAGGACGAAAATGACCTAAATGTTCAACCAATGACACAAAATCACATATTGGATGCACAAGATTGGTTAAAAACCCTAATTGGATTAGAATAAGCCTAGGGAGGACGAAAATGACCTAAATGTTCAACCAATGACACAAAATGACACAAAATCACATATTGGATGCACAAGATTGGTTAAAAACCGTAGTTGGATTAGAATAAGCCTAGGGACGACGAAAATGACATAAATAATCAACCAATGATACAAAATCACATATTGGATGTACAAGATTGGTTAAAAACCCTAATTGGATTAGAATAAGCCTAGGGAGGACAAAAATGACCTAAATGTTCAACCAATGACACAAAATCACGTATTGGATGCACAAGATTGGTTAAAAACCCTAATTGGATTAGAATAAGCCTAGGGAGGACGAAAATGACCTAAATGTTCAACCAATGACACAAAATCACATATTGGATGCACAAGATTGGTTAAAAACCCTAATTGGATTAGAATAAGCCTAGGGAGGACCAAAATGACCTAACTGTTCAACCAATGACACAAAATGCACAAAATCACATATTGGATGCACAAGATTGGTTAAAAACCCTAATTGGATTAGAATAAGCCTAGGGAGGACGAAAATGACCTAAATGTTCAACCAATGACACAAAATCACATATTGGATGCACAAGATTGGTTAAAAACCCTAATTGGATTAGAATAAGCCTAGGGAGGACGAAAATGACCTAAATGTTCAACCAATGACACAAAATCACATATTGGATGCACAAGATTGGTTAAAAACCCTAATTGGATTAGAATAAGCCTAGGGAGGACGAACATGACCTAAATGTTCAACCAATGACATAAAATGACACAAAATCACACATTGGATGCACAAGAATGGTTAAAAACCCTAATTGGATTATAATAAGCATAGGGAGGATGAAAATGACCTAAATGTTCAACCAATGACACAAAATCACATATTGGATGCACAAGATTGGATAAAAACCCTAATTGGATTAGAATAAGCCTAGGGAGGACGAAAATGACCTAAATGTTCAACCAATGACACAAAATCACTTATTGGATGCACAAGATTGGTTAAAAACCCTAATTGGATTAGAATAAGTCTAGGGAGGACGAAAATGACCTAAATGTTCAACCAATGACACAAAATCACTTATTGGATGCACAAGATTGGTTAAAAACCCTATTTCGATTAGAATAAGCCTAGGGAGGACAAAAACGACCTAAATGTGCAACCAATGACACAAAATAACATATTGGATGCACAAGATTGGTTAAAAACCCTAATTGGATTAGAATAAGCCTAGGGAGGACGAAAATGATCTAAATGTTCAAGCAATGACACAAAATCACTTATTGGATGCACAAGATTGGTTAAAAACACTAATTGGATTAGAATTAGCCTAGGGCGGTTGAAAATGACCCAAATGTTCAACCAATGAAACAAAATCACTAATTGGATGTACAAGATTGGTTAAAAACCCTATTTCGATTAGAATAAGCCTAGGGAGGACCAAAACGACCTAAATGTGCAAACCAATGACACAAAATAACATATTGGATGCACAAGATTGGTTAAAACCCCTAATTGGATTAGAATAAGCCTATGGAGGACGAAAATGACCTAAATGTTCAACCAATGACACAAAATCACTTATTGGATGCACAAGATTGGTTAAAAACCCTAATTTGATTAGAATAAGCCTAGGGAGGACGAAAAAGACCTAAATGTTCTACCAATGACACAAAATCACTTATTGGATGCACAAGAATGGTAATAAACCCTAATTGGCTTAGAATAAGCCTAGGGAGGATGAAAATGACCGAAATGTTCAATCAATGACACAAACGCACTTATTGGATGCACAAGATTGATTAAAAACCCAAATTGGATTAGAATAAGTCTAGGGAGGACGAAAATGACCTAAATGTTCAACCAATGACACAAAATCACTTATTGGATGCACAAGATTGGTTAAAAACACTAATTGTATTCGAATAAGCCTAGGGAGGACGAAAATGACCTAAATGTTCAACCAATGACACAAAATCACCTATTGGATGCACAAGATTGGTTAAAAACCCTATTTGGATTAGAATAAGCCTAAAGAGGACGAAAATGACCTAAATTTGCAACCATTTACACAAAATAACATATTGGATGCACAAGATTGGTTAAAAACCCTAATTGGATTAGAATAAGCCTAGGGAGGAGAAAAATGCCTTAAATGTTCTACCAATGACACAAAATCACTTATTGGATGCACAAGATTGATTTAAAACTCTAATTGTATTAGAATAAGCCTAGGGAGGATGAAAGTGACCTAAATGTTCAACCAATGACACAAAATCACCTATTGGATGCACAAGATTGGTTAAAAACCCTAATTGGATTAAAATAAGTCTAGGGAGGACGAAAATGACCTAAATGTTCAATCAATTACACAAACGCACTTATTGGATGCACAAGATTGGTTAAAATCCCTAATTGGATTAGAATAAGCCTAAGGAGGACGCAAATGACCTAGATGTTCAACCAATGACACAAAATCACTTATTGGATGCACAAGATTGGTTAAAAACGCTATTTCGATTAAAATAAGCCAAGGGAGGACCAAAACGACCCTAATGTTTAACCAATGACACAAAATAACATATTGGATGCACAAGATTGGTTAAAAACCCTAATTGGATTAGAATAAGCCTAGGGAGGACGAAAATGACCTAAATGTTCTACCAATGACACAAAATCACATATTTGATGCACAAGATTGGTTAAAAACTCTAATTGTATTAGAATAAGCCTAGGGAGAACGAAAATGACCTAAATGTTCAACCAATGACACAAAATCACTTATTGGATGCACAAGATTGGTTAAAAACGCTATTTCGATTAAAATAAGCCAAGGGAGGACCAAAACGACCTTAATATTTAACCAATGACACAAAATAACGTATTGGATGCACAAGATTGGTTAAAAACCCTAATTGGATTAGAATAAGCCTAGGGAGGACGAAAATGACCTAAATGTTCTACCAATGACACAAAATCACATATTTGATGCACAAGATTGGTTAAAAACTCTAATTGTATTAGAATAAGCATAGGGAGAACGAAAATGACCTAAATGTTCAACCAATGACACAAAATCACTTATTGGATGCACAAGATTGGTTAAAAACGCTATTTCGATTAAAATAAGCCAAGGGAGGACCAAAACGACCTTAATGTTTAACCAATGACACAAAATAACATATTGGATGCACAAGATTGGTTAAAAACCCTAATTGGATTAGAATAAGCCTAGGGAGGACGAAAATGACCTAAATGTTCTACCAATGACACAAAATCACTTATTGGATGCACAAGATTGGTTAAAAACCCTAATTGGATTAGAATAAGCTTAGGGAGGACGAATAAGACCTAAATGTTCTACCAATGACACAAAATCACTTATTGGATGCACAAGATTGGTTATAAACCCTAATTGGATTAGAATAAGCCTAGGGAGGACGAAAATTACCGAAATGTTCAATCAATGACACAAGCGCACTTATTGGATGCACAAGATTGATTAAAAACCCTAATTGGATTAGAATAAGTCTAGGGAGGACGAAAATGACCTATATGTTCAACCAATGACACAAAATCACTTATTGGATGCACAAGATTGGTTAAAATCCCTAATTGGATTAGAATAAGCCTAAGGAGGACGCAAATGACCTAAATGTTCAACCAATGACACAAAATCACTTATTGGATGCACAAGATTGGTTAAAAACGCTATTTCGATTAAAATAAGCCAAGGGAGGACCAAAACGACCTTAATGTTTAACCAATGACACAAAATAACATATTGGATGCACAAGATTGGTTAAAAACCCTAATTGGATTAGAATAAGCCTAGGGAGGACGAAAATGACCTAAATGTTCTACAAATGACACAAAATCACTTATTGGATGCACAAGATTGGTTAAAAACCCTAATTGGATTAGAATAAGCCTAGGGAGGACGAAAATGACCTAAATGTTCTACCAATGACGCAAAATCACTTATTGGATGCACAAGATTGGTTAAAAACCCTAATTGGATTAGAATAAGCTTAGGGAGGACGAATAAGACCTAAATGTCAATGACACAAAATCACTTATTGGATGCACAAGATTGGTTATAAACCCTAATTGGATTAGAATAAGCCTAGGGAGGACGAAAATTACCGAAATGTTCAATCCATGACACAAGCGCACTTATTGGATGCACAAGATTGATTAAAAACCCTAATTGGATTAGAATAAGTCTAGGGAGGACAAAAATGACCTAAATGTTCAACCAATGACACAAAATCACTTATTGGATGCACAAGATTGGTTAAAATCCCTAATTGGATTAGAATAAGCCTAAGGAGGACGCAAATGACCTAAATGTTCAACCAATGACACAAAATCACTTATTGGATGCACAAGATTGGTTAAAATCCCTAATTGGATTAGAATAAGCCTAAGGAGGACGCAAATGACCTAAATGTTCAACCAATGACACAAAATAACATATTGGATGCACAAGATTGGTTAAAACCCCTAATTGGATTAGAATAAGCCCGTGGAGGACGAAAATCACCTAAATGTTCAACCAATGACACAAAATCACTTATTGGATGCACAAGATTGGTTGAAAACCCTAATTGGATTAGAATAAGCCTAGGGAGGACGAAAAAGACCTAAATGTTCTACCAATGACACAAAATCACTTATTGGATGCACAAGATTGGTTATAAACCCTAATTGGATTAGAATAAGCCTAGGGAGGACGAAAATGACCTAAATGTTCAACCGATGACACAAAATCACTTATTGGATGCACAAGATTGGTTAAAATCCCTAATTGGATTTGAATAAGCCTAAGTAGGACGCAAATGACTTAAATGTTCAACCAATGAAACAAAATCACTTATTGGATGCACAAGATTGGTTAAAAACCCTATTTCGATTATAATAAGCCTAGGGTGGACGAAAACGACCTTAATGTTCAACCAATGAAACAAAATAACATATTGGATGCACAAGATTAGTTAAAAACCCCAATTGGATTAGAATAAACCTAGGGAGGACGAAAATGATCTAAATGTTCTACCAATGACACAAAATCACTTATTGGATGCACAAGATTGGTTAAAATCTCTAATTGTATTAGAATAAGCCTAGGGAGGACGAAAATGACCTAAATGTTCAACCAATGACACAAAATCACTTATTGGATGCACAAGATTGGTTAGAAACCCTATTTGGATTAGAATAAGCCTAGGGAGGACGAAAATGACCTAAATGTTCAATCAATGACAAAAAAGCACTTATTGGATGCACAAGATTGGTTATAAACCCTAATTGGTTTAGAATAAGTCTAGGGAGGACGAAAATAACCTAAATGTTCAACCAATGACAAAAAACCACTTATTGGATGCACAAGATTGGTTAAAATCCCTAATTGGATTAGAATAAGCCTAAGGATGACGCAAATGACCTAAATGTTCAACCAATGACACAAAATCAGTTATTGGATGCACAAGATTGCTTAAAAACCCTAATTGGATTAGAATAAGTCTAGGGAGGACGAAAAAGACCTAAATGATCTACCAATGACAAAAAATCACTTATTGGATGCACAAGATTTGTTATAAACCCTAATTGGATTAGAATAAGCCTAGGGAGGACGAAAATGACCGAAATGTTCAATCAATGACACAAGCGCACTTATTGGATGCACAAGGTTGATTAAAAACCCAAATTGGATTAGAATAAGTCTAGGCAGGACGTAAATAAACTAAATGTTCATCCAATGACTCAAAATCACTTATTGGATGCACAAGATTGGTTAAAATCCCTAATTGGATTAGAATAAGCCTAAGGAGGACGCAAATAACCTAAATGTTCAACCAATGACACAAAATCACTTATTGGATGCACAAGATTGGTTAAAAACCCTAATTGGATTAGAATAAGCCTAGGGAGGACGAAAAAGACCTAAATGTTCTACCAATGACACAAAATCACTTATTGGATGCACAAGATTTGTTATAAACCCTAATTGGATTAGAATAAGCCTAGGGAGGACGAAAATGACCGAAATGTTCAATCAATGACACAAGCGCACTTATTGGATGCACAAGGTTGATTAAAAACCCAAATTGGATTAGAATAAGTCTAGGCAGGACGTAAATAAACTAAATGTTCATCCAATGACACAAAATCACTTATTGGATGCACAAGATTGGTTAAAATCCCTAATTGGATTAGAATAAGCCTAAGGAGGACGCAAATGACCTAAATGTTCAACCAATGACACAAAATCAGTTATTGGATGCACAAGATTGCTTAAAAACCCTAATTGGATTAGAATAAGTCTAGGGAGGACGAAAAAGACCTAAATGATCTACCAATGACAAAAAATCACTTATTGGATGCACAAGATTTGTTATAAACCCTAATTGGATTAGAATAAGCCTAGGGAGGACGAAAATGACCGAAATGTTCAATCAATGACACAAGCGCACTTATTGGATGCACAAGGTTGATTAAAAACCCAAATTGGATTAGAATAAGTCTAGGCAGGACGTAAATAAACTAAATGTTCATCCAATGACACAAAATCACTTATTGGATGCACAAGATTGGTTAAAATCCCTAATTGGATTAGAATAAGCCTAAGGAGGACGCAAATAACCTAAATGTTCAACCAATGACACAAAATCACTTATTGGATGCACAAGATTGTTTAAAATCCCTAATTGGATTAGAATAAGCCTAAGGAGGACGCAAATGACCTAAATGTTCAACCAATGACACAAAATCACTTATTGGATGCACATGATTGTTTAAAAACCCTATTTCGATTATAATAAGCCTAGGGAGGACGAAAACGACCTTAATGTTCAACCAATGACACAAAATAACATATTGGAATCACAAGATTGGTTAAAAACCCTAATTGGATTTGAATAAGCCTAGGGAGGACGAAAATGATCTAAATGTTTTACCAATGACACAAAATCACTTATTAGATGCACAAGATTGGTTAAAATCTCTAATTGTATTAGAATAAGCCTAGGGAGGACGAAAATGACCTAAATGTTCAACCAATGACACAAAATCACTTATTGGATGCACAAGATTGGTTAGAAACCCTATTTGGATTAGAATAAGCCTAGGGAGGTCGAAAATGACCTAAATGTTCAATCAATGACAAAAAAGCACTTATTGGATGCACAAGATTGGTTATAAACCCTAATTGGTTTAGAATAAGTCTAGGGAGGACGAAAATAACCTAAATGTTCAACCAATGACAAAAAACCACTTATTGGATGCACAAGATTGGTTAAAATCCCTAATTGGATTAGAATAAGCCTAAGGAGGACGCAAATGACCTAAATGTTCAACCAATGACACAAAATCAGTTATTGGATGCACAAGATTGCTTAAAAACCCTAATTGGATTAGAATAAGTTTAGGGAGGACGAAAAAGACCTAAATGATCTACCAATGACAAAAAATCACTTATTGGATGCACAAGATTTGTTATAAACCCTAATTGGATTAGAATAAGCCTAGGGAGGACGAAAATGACCGAAATGTTCAATCAATGACACAAGCGCACTTATTGGATGCACAAGGTTGATTAAAAACCCAAATTGGATTAGAATAAGTCTAGGCAGGACGTAAATAAACTAAATGTTCATCCAATGACACAAAATCACTTATTGGATGCACAAGATTGGTTAAAATCCCTAATTGGATTAGAATAAGCCTAAGGAGGACGCAAATAACCTAAATGTTCAACCAATGACACAAAATCACTTATTGGATGCACAAGATTGGTTAAAAACCCTAATTGGATTAGAATAAGCCTAGGGAGGACGAAAAAGACCTAAATGTTCTACCAATGACACAAAATCACTTATTGGATGCACAAGATTTGTTATAAACCCTAATTGGATTAGAATAAGCCTAGGGAGGACGAAAATGACCTAAATGTTCAACCGATGACACAAAATCACTTATTGGATGCACAAGATTGGTTAAAATCCCTAATTGGATTTGAATAAGCCTAAGGAGGACGCAAATGACTTAAATGTTCAACCAATGAAACAAAATCACTTATTGGATGCACAAGATTGGTTAAATACCCTATTTCGATTATAATAAGCCTGGGGAGGACGAAAACGACCTTAATGTTCAACCAATGAAACAAAATAACATATTGGATGCACAAGATTAGTTAAAAACCCCAATTGGATTAGAATAAACCTAGGGAGGACGAAAATGATCTAAATGTTCTACCAATGACACAAAATCACTTATTGGATGCACAAGATTGGTTAAAATCTCTAATTGTATTAGAATAAGCTTAGGGAGGACGAAAATGACCTAAATGTTCAACCAATGACACAAAATAACATATTGGATGCACAAGATTGGTTAAAACCCCTAATTGGATTAGAATAAGCCTATGGAGGACGAAAATGACCTAAATGTTCAACCAATGACACAAAATCACTTATTGGATGCACAAGATTGGTTAAAAACCCTAATTGGATTAGAATAAGACTAGGGAGGACGAAAAAGACCTAAATGTTCTACCACTGACACAAAATCACTTATTGGATGCACAAGATTGGTTATAAACCCTAATTGGATTAGAATAAGTCTAGGGAGGACGAAAATGACCTAAATGTTCAACCAATGACACAAAATCACTTATTGGATGCACAAGATTGTTTAAAATCCCTAATTGGATTAGAATAAGCCTAAGGAGGACGCAAATGACCTAAATGTTCAACCAATGACACAAAATCACTTATTGGATGCACATGATTGTTTAAAAACCCTATTTCGATTATAATAAGCCTAGGGAGGACGAAAACGACCTTAATGTTCAACCAATGACACAAAATAACATATTGGAATCACAAGATTGGTTAAAAACCCTAATTGGATTTGAATAAGCCTAGGGAGGACGAAAATGATCTAAATGTTTTACCAATGACACAAAATCACTTATTAGATGCACAAGATTGGTTAAAATCTCTAATTGTATTAGAATAAGCCTAGGGAGGACGAAAATGACCTAAATGTTCAACCAATGACACAAAATCACTTATTGGATGCACAAGATTGGTTAGAAACCCTATTTGGATTAGAATAAGCCTAGGGAGGTCGAAAATGACCTAAATGTTCAATCAATGACAAAAAAGCACTTATTGGATGCACAAGATTGGTTATAAACCCTAATTGGTTTAGAATAAGTCTAGGGAGGACGAAAATAACCTAAATGTTCAACCAATGACAAAAAACCACTTATTGGATGCACAAGATTGGTTAAAATCCCTAATTGGATTAGAATAAGCCTAAGGAGGACGCAAATGACCTAAATGTTCAACCAATGACACAAAATCAGTTATTGGATGCACAAGATTGCTTAAAAACCCTAATTGGATTAGAATAAGTCTAGGGAGGACGAAAAAGACCTAAATGATCTACCAATGACAAAAAATCACTTATTGGATGCACAAGATTTGTTATAAACCCTAATTGGATTAGAATAAGCCTAGGGAGGACGAAAATGACCGAAATGTTCAATCAATGACACAAGCGCACTTATTGGATGCACAAGGTTGATTAAAAACCCAAATTGGATTAGAATAAGTCTAGGCAGGACGTAAATAAACTAAATGTTCATCCAATGACACAAAATCACTTATTGGATGCACAAGATTGGTTAAAATCCCTAATTGGATTAGAATAAGCCTAAGGAGGACGCAAATGACCTAAATGTTCAACCAATGACACAAAATCACTTATTGGATGCACAAGATTGGTTAAAAACGCTATTTCGATTAAAATAAGCCAAGGGAGGACCAAAACGACCTTAATGTTTAACCAATGACACAAAATAACATATTGGATGCACAAGATTGGTTAAAAACCCTAATTGGATTAGAATAAGCCTAGGGAGGACGAAAATGACCTAAATGTTCTACCAATGACACAAAATCACTTATTGGATGCACAAGATTGGTTAAAAACCCTAATTAAATTAGAATAAGCCTAGGGAGGACGAAAATGACCTAAATGTTCAACCAATTACACAAAATCACTTACTGGATGCACAAAATTGGTTAAAAACCCTAATTAAATTAGAATATGCCTAGGGAGGACGAAAATGACCTAAATGTTCAACCAATGACATAAAATCACTTATTGGATGCACAAGATTGGTTAAAAACCCTAATTGGATTAGAATAAGCCTAGGGAGGACGAAAATGACCTAAATGTTCAACCAATGACACAAAATCACTTATTGGATGCACAAGATTGGTTAAAAACCCTAATTGGATTAGAATAAGACTAGGGAGGACGAAAAAGACCTAAATGTTCTACCACTGACACAAAATCACTTATTGGATGCACAAGATTGGTTATAAACCCTAATTGGATTAGAATAAGTCTAGGGAGGACGAAAATGACCTAAATGTTCAACCAATGACACAAAATCACTTATTGGACTCACAAGATTGGTTAAAATCCCTAATTGGATTAGAATAAGCCTAAGGAAGACGCAAATGACCTAAATGTTCAACCAATGACACAAAATCACTTATTGGATGCACAAGATTGTTTAAAATCCCTAATTGGATTAGAATAAGCCTAAGGAGGACGCAAATGACCTAAATGTTCAACCAATGACACAAAATCACTTATTGGATGCACAAGATTGTTTAAAAACCCTATTTCGATTAGAATAACCCTAGGGAGGACCAAAACGACCTTAATAATTAACTAATGACACAAAATAACATATTGGATGCAAAAGATTGGTTAAAAACCCTAATTGGATTAGAATAAGCCTAGGGAGGACGAAAAAGACCTAAATGTTCTACCAATGACACAAAATCACTTATGGGATGCACAAGATTGGTTATAAACCCTAATTGGATTAGAATAAGCCTAGGGAGGACGAAAATGACCTAAATGTTCAACCAATGACCCAAAATCACTTATTGGATGCACAAGATTGGTTAAAATCCCTAATTGTATTTGAATAAGCCTAAGGAGGACGCAAATGACTTAAATGTTCAACCAATGAAACAAAATCACTTATTGGATGCACAAGATTCGTTAAAAACCCTATTTCGATTACAATAAGCCTAGCGAGGACGAAAACGACCTTAATGTTCAACCAATGACACAAAATAACATATTGGATGCACAAGATTGGTTAAAAACCCTAATTGGATTGGAATAAGCCTAGGGAGGACGAAAATGATCTAAATGTTCTACCAATGACACAAAATCACTTATTGGATGCACAAGATTGGTTAGAAACCCTATTTGGATTAGAATAAGCCTAGGGAGGACGAAAAATGACCTAAATTTGCAACCAATTTCACAAAATAACATATTGGATGCACAAGATTGGTTAAAAACCCTAATTGGATTAAAATAAGCCTAGGGAGGTCGAAAATGACCTAAATGTTCAACCAATGACAAAAAAGCACTTTTTGGATGCACAAGATCGGTTATAAACCCTAATTGGATTAGAATAAGTCTAGGGAGGACGAAAATAACCTAAATGTTCAACCAATGACACAAAATCACTTATTGGATGCACAAGATTGGTTAAAATCCCTAATTGGATTTGAATAAGCCTAGGGAGGACGCAAATGACTTAAATGTTCAACCAATGAAACAAAATCACTTATTGGATGCACAAGATTGGTTAAAAACCCTATTTCGATTATAATAAGCCTAGGGAGGACGAAAACGACCTTAATGTTCAACCGATGAAACAAAATAACATATTGGATGCACAAGATTGGTTAAAAATGCCATTCAGATTAGAATAAACCTAGGGAGGACGCAAATGACTTCAATGTTCAACCAATGAAACAAAATCACTTATTGGATGCACAAGATTGGTTAAAATCTCTAATTGTATTAGAATAAGCCTAGGGAGGACGAAAATGACCTAAATGTTCAACCAATGACACAAAATCACTTATTGGATGCACAAGATTGGTTAAAAACCCCATTTCAATTAGAATAAGCCTAGGTATGACAAAAACGACCTTAATGTTCAAACAATGACACAAAATAACATATTGGATGCACAAGATCGGTTAAAAACCCTAATTGGATTAGAATAAGCCTAAGGAGGACGAAAATGACCTAAATGTTTAACCAACGACACAAAATCACTTATTGGATGCACAAGATTGGTTAAAAACCCTAATTGGGTTAGAATAAGCCTAGGGCGGTTGAAAATGACCCAAATGTTCAACCAATTACACAAAATAACTAATTGGATGCAAAAGATTTGTTAAAAACCCTATTTCGATTAGAATAAGCCTAGGGAGGACAAAAATGACCTAAATGTGCAAACCAATGACACAAAATAACATATTGGATGCACAAGATTGGTTAAAACCCCTAATTGGATTAAAATAAGCCTCTAGAGGACGAAAATGACCTAAATTTTCAACCAATGACACAAAATCAGTTAATGGATGCACAAGATTGGTTAAAAACCCTAATTGGATTAGAATAAGCCTAGGGAGGACGAAAAAGACCTAAATGTTCTACCAATGACACAAAATCACTTACTGGAAGCACAAGATTGGTTAAGAAACCCTAATTGGATTAGAATAAGCCTGGGGAGGACGAAAATGATCGAAATGTTCAATCAATGACACAAACGCACTTATTGGATGCACAAGATTGATTAAAAACCCTAATTGGATTAGAATAAGTCTAGGGAGGACGAAAATGACCTAAATGTTCAACCAATGACACAAAATCACTTATTGGATGCACAAGATTGGTTAAAATCCCTAGTTGGATTAGAATAAGCCTAAGGAGGACGCAAATGACCTAAATGTTCAACCAATGACACAAAATCACCTATTGGATGCACAAGATTGGTTAAAACCCCTAATTGGATTAGAATAAGCCTATGGAGGACGAAAATGACCTAAATGTTCAACCAATGACACAAAATCACTTATTGGATGCACAAGATTGGTTAAAAACCCTAATTGGATTAGAATAAGACTAGGGAGGACGAAAAAGACCTAAATGTTCTACCACTGACACAAAATCACTTATTGGATGCACAAGATTGGTTATAAACCCTAATTGGATTAGAATAAGCCTAGGGAGGACGAAAATGACCGAAATGTTCAATCAATGACACAAACGCACTTCTTCGATGCACAAGATTGATTAAAAACCCTAATTGGATTAGAATAAGTCTAGGGAGGACGAAAATGACCTAAATGTTCAACCAATGATACAAAATCACTTATTGGATGCACAAGATTGGTTAAAATCCCTAATTGGATTAGAATAAGCCTAAGGAAGACGCAAATGACCTAAATGTTCAACCAATGACACAAAATCACTTGTTGGATGCACAAGATTGGTTAAAAACCCTATTTCGATTAGAATAAGCCTAAGGAGGACGCAAATGACGTAAATGTTCAACCAATGACACAAAATCACTTATTGGATGCACAAGATTGGTTAAAAACCCTAATTGGATTAGAATAAGCCTAGGGAGGACGAAAAAGACTTACATGTTCTACCAATGACACAAAATTACTTATTGGATGCACAAATTGGTTAAAAACTCTAATTGTATTAGAATAAGCCTAGGGAGGATGAAAATGACCTAAATGTTCAATCAATGACACAAAATCACCTATTGGATGCACAAGATTGGTTAAAAGCCGTATTTGGATTAGAATAAGCCTAGGGAGGACGAAAAATGACCTAAATTTGCAACCAATTACACAAAATAACATATTGGATGCACAAGATAGGTTAAAAACCCTAATTTGATTAAAATAAGCCTAGGGAGGACGAAAATGACCTAAATGTTCAATCAATGACACAAACGAACTTATTGGATGCACAAGATTGGTTAAAAACCCTAATTGGATTAGAATAAGTCTAGGGAGGACGAAAAAGACCTAAATGTTCAACCAATGACACAAAATCATTTATTGGATGCACAAGATTGGTTAAAAACCCTATTTCGATTAGAATAAGCCTAGGGAGGACAAAAACGACCTAAATGTGCAACCAATGACACAAAATAACATATTGGATGCACAAGATTGATTAAAAACCCTAATTGGATTAGAATAAGCCTGTGGAGGACGAAAATGACCTAAATGTTCAACCAATGACACAAAATCACTTATTGGATGCACAAGATTGGTTAAAAACCCTAATTGGATTAGAATAAGCCTAGGGAGGACGAAGAAGACCTAAATGTTCTACCAATGACACAAAATCACTTATTGGATGCACAAGATTGGTTATAAACCCTAATTGGATTAGAATAAGCCTAGGGAGGACGAAAAAGACCTAAATGTTCTACCAATGACACAAAATCACTTATTGGATGCACAAGATTGGTTATAAACCTTAATTGGATTAGAATAAGCCTAGGGAGGACGAAAATGACCTAAATGTTCAACCAATGACACAAAATCACTTATTGGATGCACAAGATTGGTTAAAACCCCTAATTGGATTAGAATAAGCCTAGGGAGGACGCAAATGACCTAAATGTTCAACCAATGAAACAAAATCACTTACTGGATGCACAAGATTTGTTAAAATCTCTAATTGTATTAGAATAAGCCTAGGGAGGACGAAAATGACCTAAATGTTTAACCAATGAAACAAAGTAACATATTGGATGCACAAGATTGGTTAAAAACCCTAATTGGATTAGAATAAGCCTAGGGAGGACGAAAATGATCTAAATGTTCTACCAATGACACAAAATCACTTATTGGATGCACAAGATTGGTTAAAATCTCTAATTGTATTAGAATAAGCCTAGGGAGGACGAAAATGACCTAAATGTTCAACCAATGACACAAAATCACTTATTGGATGCACAAGATTGGTTAAAAACCCCATTTCAATTAGAATAAGCCTAGGTATGACAAAAACGACCTTAACGTTCAAACAATGACACAAAATAACATATTGGATGCACAAGATTGGTTAAAAACCCCAATTGGATTAGAATAAGCCTAGGGAGGACGAAAATGACCTAAATGTTTAACCAACGACACAAAATCACTTATTGGATGCACAAGATTGGTTAAAAACCCTAATTGGGTTAGAATAAGCCTAGGGCGGTTGAAAATGACCCAAATGTTCAGCCAATTACACAAAATCACTAATTGGATGCACAAGATTGGTTAAAAACCCTATTTCGATTAGAATAAGCCTAGGGAGGACAAAAACGACCTAAATGTGCAAACCAATGACACAAAATAACATATTGGATGCACAAGATTGGTTAAAACCCCTAATTTGATTAGAATAAGCCTATGGAGGACGAAAATGACCTAAATTTTCAACCAATGACACAAAATCAGTTATTGGATGCACAAGATTGGTTAAAAACCCTAATTGGATTAGAATAAGCCTAGGGAGGACGAAAAAGACCTAAATGTTCTACCAATGAGACAAAATCACTTACTGGATGCACAAGATTGGTTAAGAAACCCTTATTGGATTAGAATAAGCCTGGGGAGGACGAAAACGATCGAAATGTTCAATCAATGACACAAACGCACTTATTGGATGCACAAGATTGATTAAAAACCCTAATTGGATTAGAATATGTCTAGGGAGGACGAAAATGACCTAAATGTTCAACCAATGACACAAAATCACTTATTGGATGCACAAGATTGGTTAAAATCCCTAATTGGATTAGAATAAGCCTAAGGAGGACGCAAATGACCTAAATGTTCAACCCATGAGACAAAATCACTAATTGGATGCACAAGATTGTTTAAAAACCCTATTTCGATTAGAATAAGCCTAGGGAGGACCAAAACGACCTTAATGTTTAACCAATGACACAAAATAACATATTGGATGCAAAAGATTGGTTAAAAACCCTAATTGGATTAGAATAAGCCTAGGGAGGACGAAAATGACCTAAATGTTCTACCAATGACACAAAATCACTTATTGGACGCACAAGATTGGTTAAAAACTCTAATTGTATTAGAATAAGCGTAGGGAGGATGAAAATGACCTAAATGTTAAACCAATGACACAAAATCACCTATTGGATGCACAAGATTTGTTAAAAACCGTATTTGGATTAAAATAAGCCTAGGGAGGACGAAAAATGACCTAAATTTGCAACCAATTACACAAAATAACATATTGGATGCACAAGATAGGTTAAAAACCCTAATTTGATTAAAATAAGCCTAGGGAGGACGAAAATGACCTAAATGTTCAATCAATGACACAAACGCACTTATTGGATGCGCAAGATTGGTTAAAAACCCTAATTGGATTAGAATAAGTCTAGGGAGGACGAAAATGACCTAAATGTTCAACCAATGACACAAAATCACTTATTGGATGCACAAGATTGGTTAAAAACCCTAATTGGATTAGAATAAGCCTAGGGAGGACGAAAAAGACCTAAATGTTCTACCAATGACACAAAATCACTTATTGGATGCACAAGATTGGTTAAAAACCCTAATTGGATTAGAATAAGCCTAGGGAGGACGAAAATGACCTAAATGTTCAACCGATGACACAAAATCACTTATTGGATGCACAAGATTGGTTAAAATCCCTAATTGGATTTGAATAAGCCTAAGGAGGACGCAAATGACTTAAATGTTCAACCAATGAAACAAAATCACTTATTGGATGCACAAGATTGGTTAAATACCCTATTTCGATTATAATAAGCCTAGGGAGGACGAAAACGACCTTAATGTTCAACCAATGAAACAAAATAACATATTGGATGCACAAGATTAGTTAAAAACCCCAATTGGATTAGAATAAACCTAGGGAGGACGAAAATGATCTAAATGTTCTACCAATGACACAAAATCACTTATTGGATGCACAAGATTGGTTAAAATCTCTAATTGTATTAGAATAAGCTTAGGGAGGACGAAAATGACCTAAATGTTCAACCAATGACACAAAATAACATATTGGATGCACAAGATTGGTTAAAACCCCTAATTGGATTAGAATAAGCCTATGGAGGACGAAAATGACCTAAATGTTCAACCAATGACACAAAATCACTTATTGGATGCACAAGATTGGTTAAAAACCCTAATTGGATTAGAATAAGACTAGGGAGGACGAAAAAGACCTAAATGTTCTACCACTGACACAAAATCACTTATTGGATGCACAAGATTGGTTATAAACCCTAATTGGATTAGAATAAGTCTAGGGAGGACGAAAATGACCTAAATGTTCAACCAATGACACAAAATCACTTATTGGATGCACAAGATTGTTTAAAATCCCTAATTGGATTAGAATAAGCCTAAGGAGGACGCAAATGACCTAAATGTTCAACCAATGACACAAAATCACTTATTGGATGCACATGATTGTTTAAAAACCCTATTTCGATTATAATAAGCCTAGGGAGGACGAAAACGACCTTAATGTTCAACCAATGACACAAAATAACATATTGGAATCACAAGATTGGTTAAAAACCCTAATTGGATTTGAATAAGCCTAGGGAGGACGAAAATGATCTAAATGTTTTACCAATGACACAAAATCACTTATTAGATGCACAAGATTGGTTAAAATCTCTAATTGTATTAGAATAAGCCTAGGGAGGACGAAAATGACCTAAATGTTCAACCAATGACACAAAATCACTTATTGGATGCACAAGATTGGTTAGAAACCCTATTTGGATTAGAATAAGCCTAGGGAGGTCGAAAATGACCTAAATGTTCAATCAATGACAAAAAAGCACTTATTGGATGCACAAGATTGGTTATAAACCCTAATTGGTTTAGAATAAGTCTAGGGAGGACGAAAATAACCTAAATGTTCAACCAATGACAAAAAACCACTTATTGGATGCACAAGATTGGTTAAAATCCCTAATTGGATTAGAATAAGCCTAAGGAGGACGCAAATGACCTAAATGTTCAACCAATGACACAAAATCAGTTATTGGATGCACAAGATTGCTTAAAAACCCTAATTGGATTAGAATAAGTCTAGGGAGGACGAAAAAGACCTAAATGATCTACCAATGACAAAAAATCACTTATTGGATGCACAAGATTTGTTATAAACCCTAATTGGATTAGAATAAGCCTAGGGAGGACGAAAATGACCGAAATGTTCAATCAATGACACAAGCGCACTTATTGGATGCACAAGGTTGATTAAAAACCCAAATTGGATTAGAATAAGTCTAGGCAGGACGTAAATAAACTAAATGTTCATCCAATGACACAAAATCACTTATTGGATGCACAAGATTGGTTAAAATCCCTAATTGGATTAGAATAAGCCTAAGGAGGACGCAAATAACCTAAATGTTCAACCAATGACACAAAATCACTTATTGGATGCACAAGATTGGTTAAAAACCCTAATTGGATTAGAATAAGCCTAGGGAGGACGAAAAAGACCTAAATGTTCTACCAATGACACAAAATCACTTATTGGATGCACAAGATTGGTTATAAACCCTAATTGGATTAGAATAAGCCTAGGGAGGACGAAAATGACCTAAATGTTCAACCAATGACACAAAATCACTTATTGGATGCACAAGATTGGTTAAAAACCCTAATTGGATTAGAATAAGCCTAGGGAGGACGAAAATGACCTAAATGTTCAACCAATGACACAAAATTACTTATTGGATGCACAAGATTGGTTAAAAACCCTAATTGGATTAGAATAAGCCTAGGGCGGTTGAAAATGACCCAAATGTTCAACCAATGACACAAAATCGCTAATTGGATGTACAAGATTCGTTAAAAACACTATTTCGATTAGAATAATCTTAGGGAGGACAAAAACGACCTAAATGTGCAAACCAATGACACAAAATAACATATTGGATGCAGAAGATTGGTTAAAACCCCTAATTGGATTAGAATAAGCCTATGGAGGACGAAAATGACCTAAATGTTCAACCAATGACACAAAATCACTTATTGGATGCACAAGATTGGTTAAAAACCCTATTTAGATTAGAATAAGCATAGGGAGGACCAGAACGACCTTAATGTTTAACCAATGACACAAAATAACATATTGGATGCACAAGATTGGTTAAAAACCCTAATTAGATTAGAATAAGCCTAGGGAGGACGAAAATGACCTAAATGTTCAACCAATGACACAAAATCACCTATTGGATGCACAAGATTGGTTAAAAACCCTAATTGGATTAAAATAAGCCTAGGGAGGACAAAAATGACCTAAATGTTCAATCAATGACACAAACGCACTTATTGGATGCACAAGATTGGTTAAAAACCCTAATTGGATTAGAATAAGTCTAGGGAGGACGAAAATGACCTAAATGTTCAACCAATGACACAAAATCACTTATTGGATGCACAAGATTGGTTAAAAACCCTAATTGGATTAGAATAAGCCTAGGGAGGACGAAAAAGACCTAAATGTTCTACCAATGACACAAAATCAATTGTTGGATGCACAAGATTGGTTATAAACCCTAATTGGATTAGAAAAAGCCTAGGGAGGACGAAAGTGACCGAAATGTTCAATCAATGACACAAACGCACTTATTGGATGCACAAGATTGATTAAAAACCCTAATTGGATTAGAATAAGTCTAGCGAGGACGAAAATGACCTAAATGTTCAACCAATGACACAAAATCACTTATTGGATGCACAAGATTGGTTAAAAACCCTAATTGGATTAGAATAAGCCTAGGGAGGACGAAAATGATTTAAATGTTCTACCAATGACACAAAATCACTTATTAGATGCACAAGATTGGTTAAAATCTCTAATTGTATTAGAATAAGCCTAGGGAGGACGAAAATGACCTAAATGTTCAACCAATGACACAAAATCACT
>JBBPBQ010000008.1:31350679-31370131 GCA_037974755.1 Cicer yamashitae | reverse complement strand
ACCAATGACACAAAATCACTTATTGGATGCACAAGATTGGTTAAAAACCATATTTCAATTAGGATAAGCCTAGGTATGACAAAAACGACCTTAATGTTCAACGAATGACACAAAATAACATATTGGATGCACAAGATTGGTTAAAAACCCTAATTGGATTAGAATAAGCCTGTGGAGGACGAAAATGACCTAAATGTTCAACCAATGACACAAAATCACTTATTGGATGCACAAGATTGGTTAAAAACCCTAATTGGATTAGAATAAGACTAGGGAGGACGAAAAAGACCTAAATGTTCAACCAATGACACAAAATCACTTATTGGATGCACAAGATTGGTTAAAAACCCTAATTGGATTAGAATAAGCCTAGGGAGGACGAAAAAGACCTAAATGTTCTACCAATGACACAAAATCACTTATTGGATGCACAAGATTGGTTAAAAACCATATTTCAATTAGGATAAGCCTAGGTATGACAAAAACGACCTTAATGTTCAACGAATGACACAAAATAACATATTGGATGCACAAGATTGGTTAAAAACCCTAATTGGATTAGAATAAGCCTGTGGAGGACGAAAATGACCTAAATGTTCAACCAATGACACAAAATCACTTATTGGATGCACAAGATTGGTTAAAAACCCTAATTGGATTAGAATAAGCCTAGGGAGGACGAAAAAGACCTAAATGTTCTACCAATGACACAAAATCACTTATTGGATGCACAAGATTGGTTAAAAACCCTAATTGGATTAGAATAAGCCTAGGGAGGACGCAAATGACTTAAATGTTCAACCAATGAAACAAAATCACTTATTGGATGCACAAGATTGGTTAAAAACCCTATTTCGATTATAATAAGCCTAGGGAGGACGAAAACCACCTTAATGTTCAACCAATGAAACAAAATAAATATTTCGATGCACAAGATTGGTTAAAAACCCCAATTGGATTAGAATAAACCTAGGGAGGACGAAAATGATCTAAATGTTCTACCAATGATACAAAATCACTTATTGGATGCACAAGATTGGTTAAAATCTCTAATTGTATTAGAATAAGCCTAGGGAGGACGAAAATGACCTAAATGTTCAACCAATGACACAAAATCACTTATTAGATGCACAAGATTGGTTAAAAACCCCATTTCAATTAGAATAAGCCTAGGTATGACAAAAACGACCTTAATGTTCAAACAATGACACAAAATAACATATTGGATGCACAAGATCGGTTAAAAACCCTAATTGGATTAGAATAAGCCTAGGGAGGACGAAAATGACCTAAATGTTCAATCAATGACACAAACGCACTTATTGGATGCGCAAGATTGGTTAAAAACCCTAATTGGATTAGAATAAGTCTAGGGAGGACGAAAATGACCTAAATGTTCAACCAATGACACAAAATCACTTATTGGATGCACAAGATTGGTTAAAAACCCTATTTGGATTAGAACAAGCCTAGGGAGGACGAAAATGACCTAAATTTGCAACCAATTACACAAAATAACATATTGGATGCACAAGATTAGTTAAAAACCCTAATTGGATTAAAATAAGCCTAGGGAGGACGAAAATGACCTAAATGTTCAACCAATGACACAAAATCACTTATTGGATGCCCAAGATTGCTTAAAATCCCTAATTGGATTAGAATAAGGCTAAGGAGGACGCAAATGACCTAAATGTTCAACCAATGACACAAAATCACTTATTGGATGCACAAGATTGGTTAAAAACCCTATTTCGATTAGAATAAGTCTAGGGAGGACCAAAACGACCTTAATGTTCAACCAATGACACAAAATAACATATTGGACGCACAAGATTGGTTAAAAACCCTAATTGGATTAGAATAAGCCTAGGGAGGACGAAAAATGACCTAAATGTTCAACCAATGACACAAAATAAGTTATTGGATGCACAAGATTGGTTGAAAACCCTATTTCAATTAGAATAAGCCTAGGTATGACAAAAACGACCTTAATGTTCAACGAATGACACAAAATAACATATTGGATGCACAAGATCGGTTAAAAACCCTAATTGGATTAGAATAAGCCTAAAGAGGACGAAAATGACCTAAATGTTCAACCAATGACACAAAATCACTTATTGGGTGCACAAGATTGGTTATAAACCCCAATTGGATTAGAATAAGCCTAGGGAGGACGAAAAAGACCTAAATGTTCTACCAATGACACAAAATCACTTATTGGATGCACATGATTGGTTATAAACCCTAATTGGATTAGAATAAGCCTAGGGAGGACGTAAATGACCTAAATGTTCAACCAATGACACAAAATCACTTATTGGATGCACAAGATTGGTTAAAAACCCTATTTGGATTAGAATAAGCCTAGGGAGGACGAAAAATGACCTAAATTTGCAACCAATTACACAAAATAACATATTGGATGCACAAAATTGGTTAAAAACCCTAATTGGATTAAAATAAGTCTAGGGAGGACGAAAATGATCTAAATGTTCAATCAATGACACAAACGCACTTATTGGATGCACAAGATTGGTAAAAAACCCTAATTGGATTAGAATAAGTCTGGGGAGGACGAAAATAACCTAAATGTTCAACCAATGACACAAAATCACTTATTGGATGCACAAGATTGGTTAAAATCCCTAATTGGATTAGAATAAGCCTAAGGAGCACGCAAATGACCTAAATGTTCAATCAATGACACAAAATCACTTATTGGATGCACAAGATTGGTTAAAAACCGTAATTGGATTAGAATAAGCCTAGGGAGGACGAAAAAGACTTAAATGTTCTACCAATGACACAAAATCACTTATTGGATGCACAAGATTGGTTATAAACCCTAATTGGATTAGAATAAGCCTAGGGAGGACGAAAATGACCGAAATGTTCAATCAATGACACAAACGCACTTATTGGATGCACAAGATTGATTAAAAAACCTAATTGGATTAGAATAAGCCTAGGGAGGACGAAAGTGACCTAAATGTTCAACCAATGACACAAAATCACCTATTGGATGCACAAGATTGGTTAAAAACCCTAATTGGATTAAAATAAGCCTAGGTTGGACGAAGAAATGACCTAAATGCTCAACCAATGACACAAAATCGTTTATTGAATGCACAAGATTGGTTAAAAACCCTATTTCGATTAAAATAAGCCAAGGGAGGACCAAAACGACCTTAATGTTTAACCAATGACACAAAATAACATATTGGATGCACAAGATTGGTTAAAAACCCTAATTGGATTAGAATAAGCCTAGGGAAGACGAAAATGACCTAAATGTTCTACCAATCACACAAAATCACTGATTGGATGCACAAGATTGGTTAAAAACTCTAATTGTATTAGAATAAGCCTAGGGAGGACGAAAATGACCTAAATGTTCAACCAATAACACAAAATCACCTATTGGATGCACAAGATTGGTTAAAAACCCTATTTGGATTAGAAGAAGCCTAGGGAGGATGAAAAATGACCTAAATTTGCAACTATTTACACAAAATAACATATTGGATGCACAAGATTGGTTAAAAACCCTAATTGGATTAAAATAAGCCTAGGGAGAACGAAAATGACCTAAATGTTCAATCAATGACACAAACGCACTTACTGGATGCACAAGATTGGTTAATAACCCTAATTGGATTAGAATAAGTCTGGGGAGGACGAAAATGACCTAAATGTTCAACCAATGACACAAAATCACTTATTGGATGCACAAGATTGGTTAAAAACCCTATTTCGATTAGAATAAGCCTAGGGAGGACAAAAACGACCTAAATGTGCAACCAATGACACAAAATAACATATTGGATGCACAAGATTGGTTAAAAACCCTAATTGGATTAGAATACGCATAGGGAGGACGAAAATGACCTAAATGTTCTACCAATGACTCAAAATCACTTATTGGATGCACAAGATTGATTAAAAACCCTAATTGGATTAGAATAAGTCTAGGGAGGACGAAAATGACCTAAATGTTCAACCAATGACACAAAATCACTTATTGGATGCACAAGATCGGTTAAAATCCTTAATTGGATTAGAATAAGCCTAAGGAGGACACAAATGACCTAAATGTTCAACCAATGACACAAAATCACTTATTGGATGCACAAGATTGGTTAAAAACCCTAATTGGATTAGAATAAGCCTAGGGAGGACGAAAAAGACCTAAATGTTCTACCAATGACACAAAATCACTTATTGGATGCACAAGATTGGTTAAAAACTCTAATTGTATTAGAATAAGCCTAGGGAGGACGAAAATGACCTAAATGTTCAACCAATGCAACAAAATCACCTATTGGATGCACAAGATTGGTTAAAAACCCTATTTGGATTAGAATAAGCCTAGGGAGGACGAAAAATGACCTAAATTTGCAACCAATTACACAAAATAACGTATTGGATGCACAAGATTGGTTAAAAACCCTAATTGGATTAAAATAAGCCTAGGGAGGACGAAAATGACCTAAATGTTCAATCAATGACACAAACGCACTTATTGGATGCACAAGATTGGTTAATAACCCTAATTGGATTAGAATAAGTCTGGGGAGGACGAAAATGACTTAAATGTTCAACCAATGACACAAAATCACTTATTGCATGCACAAGATTGGTTAAAAACCCTATTTCGATTAGAATAAGCCTAGGGAGGACAAAAACAACCTAAATGTGCAACCAATTACACAAAATAACATATTGGATGCACAAGATTGGTTAAAACCCCTAATTGGATTAGAATAAGCCTGTGGAGGACGAAAATGACCTAAATGTTCAACCAATGACACAAAATCACTTATTGGATGCACAAGATTGGTTGAAAACCCTAATTGGATTAGAATAAGCCTAGGGAGGACGGAAATGACCTAAATGTTCAACCAATGACACAAAATCACTTATTGGATGCACAAGATTGGTTAAAATCCCTAATAGGATTAGAATAAGTCTGAGGAGGACGCAAATGACCTAAAAGTTGAACCAATGACACAAAATCACTTATTGGATGGACAAGATTGGTTAAAAACCCTAATTGGATTAGAATAAGCCTAAGGAGGACGCAAATGATCTAAATGTTCAACCAATACCACAAAATCACTTATTGGATGCACAAGATTGGTTAAAAACGCTATTTCGATTAAAATAAGCCAAGGGAGGACCAAAACGACCTTAATGTTTAACCAATGACACAAAATAACATATTGGATGCACAAGATTGGTTAAAAACCCTAATTGGATTAGAATAAGCCTAGGGAGGACGAAAATGACCTAAATGTTCTACCAATGACACAAAATCACTTATTGGATGCACAAGATTGGTTAAAAACCCTAATTGGATTAGAATAAGCTTAGGGAGGACGAATAAGACCTAAATGTTCTACCAATGACACAAAATCACTTATTGGATGCACAAGATTGGTTATAAACCCTAATTGGATTAGAATAAGCCTAGGGAGGACGAAAATTACCGAAATGTTCAATCAATGACACAAGCGCACTTATTGGATGCACAAGATTGATTAAAAACCCTAATTGGATTAGAATAAGTCTAGGGAGGACGAAAATGACCTATATGTTCAACCAATGACACAAAATCACTTATTGGATGCACAAGATTGGTTAAAATCCCTAATTGGATTAGAATAAGCCTAAGGAGGACGCAAATGACCTAAATGTTCAACCAATGACACAAAATCACTTATTGGATGCACAAGATTGGTTAAAAACGCTATTTCGATTAAAATAAGCCAAGGGAGGACCAAAACGACCTTAATGTTTAACCAATGACACAAAATAACATATTGGATGCACAAGATTGGTTAAAAACCCTAATTGGATTAGAATAAGCCTAGGGAGGACGAAAATGACCTAAATGTTCTACAAATGACACAAAATCACTTATTGGATGCACAAGATTGGTTAAAAACTCTAATTGTATTAGAATAAGCCTAGGGAGAACGAAAATGACCTAAATGTTCAACCAATGACACAAAATCACTTATTGGATGCACAAGATTGGTTAAAAACGCTATTTCGATTAAAATAAGCCAAGGGAGGACCAAAACGACCTTAATATTTAACCAATGACACAAAATAACGTATTGGATGCACAAGATTGGTTAAAAACCCTAATTGGATTAGAATAAGCCTAGGGAGGACGAAAATGACCTAAATGTTCAATCAATGACACAAAATCACTTATTGGATGCACAATATTGGTTAAAAACCCTAATTGGATTAGAATTAGCCTAGGGCGGTTGAAAATGACCCAAATGATCAACCAATGACACAAAATGACTAATTGGATGCACAAGATTGGTTAAAAACCCTATTTCGATTAGAATAAGCCTAGGGAGGACCAAAACGACCTAAATGTGCAAACCAATGACACAAAATAACATATTGGATGCACAAGATTGGTTAAAACCCCTAATTGGATTAGAATAAGCCTATGGAGGACGAAAATGACCTAAATGTTCAACCAATGACACAAAATCACTTATTGGATGCATAGGATTGGTTAAAAACCCTAATTTGATTAGAATAAGCCTAGGGAGGACGAAAAAGACCTAAATGTTCTACTAATGACACAAAATCACTTATTGGATGCACAAGATTGGTTATAAACCCTAATTGTATTAGAATAAGCCTAGGGAGGATGAAAATGACCGAAATGTTCAATCAATGACACAAACGCACTTATTGGATGCACAAGATTGATTAAAAACCCAAATTGGATTAGAAAAAGTCTAGGGAGGACGAAAATGACCTAAATGTTCAACCAATGACACAAAATCACTTATTGGATGCACAAGATTGGTTAAAAACCCTAATTGGATTAGAATAAGCCTAGGGAGGACAAAAATGACCTAAATGTTCTACCAATGACACAAAATCACTTATTGGATGCACAAGATTGATTAAAAACTCTAATTGTATTAGAATAAGCCTAGGGAGGACGAAAGTGACCTAAATGTTCAACCAATGACACAAAATCACCTATTGGATGCACAAGATTGGTTAAAAACCCTAATTGGATTAAAATAAGTCTAGGGAGGACGAAAATGACCTAAATGTTCAATCAATGACACAAACGCACTTATTGGATGCACAAGATTGGTTAAAAACCTTAATTGGATTAGAATAAGGCTAGGGCGGTTGAAAATGACCCAAATGTTCAACCAATGACACAAAATCACTAATTGGATGCACAAGATTAGTTAAAAACCCTATTTCGATTAGAATAACCCTAAGGAGGACCAAAACGACCTAAATGAGCAAACCGATGACACAAAATAACATATTGGATGCACAAGATTGGTTAAAACCCCTAATTTGATTAGAATAAGCCTATGGAGGACGAAAATGACCTAAATGTTCAACCAATGACACAAAATCACTTATTGGATGCACAAGATTGGTTAAAAACGCTATTTCGATTAAAATAAGCCAAGGGAGGACCAAAACGACCTTAATGTTTAACCAATGACACAAAATAACATATTGGATGCACAAGATTGGTTAAAAACCCTAATTGGATTAGATTAAGCCTAGGGATGACGAAAATGACCTAAATGTTCTACCAATGACACAAAATCACATATTTGATGCACAAGATTGGTTAAAAACTCTAATTGTATTAGAATAAGCATAGGGAGAACGAAAATGACCTAAATGTTCAACCAATGACACAAAATCACTTATTGGATGCACAAGATTGGTTAAAAACGCTATTTCGATTAAAATAAGCCAAGGGAGGACCAAAACGACCTTAATGTTTAACCAATGACACAAAATAACATATTGGATGCACAAGATTGGTTAAAAACCCTAATTGGATTAGAATAAGCCTAGGGAGGACGAAAATGACCTAAATGTTCTACAAATGACACAAAATCACTTATTGGATGCACAAGATTGGTTAAAAACTCTAATTGTATTAGAATAAGCCTAGGGAGAACGAAAATGACCTAAATGTTCAACCAATGACACAAAATCACTTATTGGATGCACAAGATTGGTTAAAAACGCTATTTCGATTAAAATAAGCCAAGGGAGGACCAAAACGACCTTAATATTTAACCAATGACACAAAATAACGTATTGGATGCACAAGATTGGTTAAAAACCCTAATTGGATTAGAATAAGCCTAGGGAGGACGAAAATGACCTAAATGTTCAATCAACGACACAAAATCACTTATTGGATGCACAATATTGGTTAAAAACCCTAATTGGATTAGAATTAGCCTAGGGCGGTTGAAAATGACCCAAATGTTCAACCAATGACACAAAATCACTAATTGGATGCACAAGATTGGTTAAAAACCCTATTTCGATTAGAATAAGCCTAGGGAGGACCAAAAAGACCTAAATGTGCAAACCAATGACACAAAATAACATTTTGGATGCACAAGATTGGTTAAAACCCCTAATTGGATTAGAATAAGCCTAGGAAGGACGAAAATGACCTAAATGTTCAACCAATGACACAAAATCACCTATTGGATGCACAAGATTGGTTAAAAACCCTATTTGGATTAGAATAAGCCTAGGGAGGACGAAAAATGACCTAAATTTGCAACCAATTACACAAAATAACATATTGGATGCACAAGATTGGTTAAAAACCCTAATTGGATTAGAATAAGTCTAGGGAGGACGAAAATGACCTAAATGTTCAACCCATGACACAAAATCAGTTATTGGATGCACAAGATTGGTTAAAAACCCTATTTCGATTAGAATAAGCCTAGGAAGGACAAAAACGACCTAAATGTGCAACCAATGACACAAAATAACATATTGGATGCACAAGATTGGTTAAAACCCCTAATTGGATTAGAATAAGCCTCTGGAGGACGAAAATAACCATAATATTCAACCAATGACACAAAATCACTTATTGGATGCACAAGATTGGTTGAAAACCCTAACTGGATTAGAATAAGCCTAGGGAGGACGAAAAAGACCTAAATGTTCTACCAATTACACAAAATCACTTATTGGATGCACAAGATTGGTTATAAACCCTAATTGGATTAGAAAAAGCCTAGGGAGGACGAAAATGACCGAAATGTTCAATCAATGACACAAACGCACTTATTGGATGCACAAGATTGATTAAAAACCCTAATTGGATTAGAATAAGTCTAGGGAGGACGAAAATGACCAATTTGTTCAACCAATGACCCAAAATCACTTATTGGATGCACAAGATTGGTTAAAATCCCTAATTGGATTAGAATAAGCCTAGGGAAGACGAAAATGATCTAAATTTGCAACCAATTACACAAAATAACATATTGGATGCACAAGATTGGTTAAAAACCCTAATTGGATTAAAATAAGTCTAGGGAGGACGAAAATAACCTAAATGTTCAACCAATGACACAAAATCACTTATTGGATGCACAAGATTGGTTAAAATCCCTAATTGGAATAGAATAAGCCTAAGGAGGACGCAAATGACCTAAATGTTCAATCAATGACACAAAATCACTTATTGGATGCACAAGATTGGTTAAAACCCTAATTGGATTAGAATTAGCCTAGGGAGGACGAAAAAGACCTAAATGTTCTACCAATGACACAAAATCACTAATTAGATGCACAAGATTGGTTATAAACCCTAATTGGATTAGAATAAGCCTAGGGAGGTCGAAAATGACCGAAATGTTCAATCAATGACACAAACGCACTTATTGGATGCACAAGATTGATTAAAAACCCTAATTGGATTAGAATAAGTCTAGGGAGGACGAAAATGACCTATATGTTCAACCAATGACCCAAAATCACTTATTGGATGCACAAGATTGGTTAAAATCCCTAATTGGATTAGAATAAGCCTTGGGAGGACGAAAATGACCTAAATGTTCAACCAATGACACAAAATCACTTATTGGATGCACAAGATTAGTTAAAAACCCTATTTAGATTAGAATAAGCCTAGGGAGGACGAAAAATGACCTAAATTTGCAACCAATTACACAAAATAACATATTGGATGCACAAGATTGGTTAAAAACCCTAATTGGATTAAAATAAGTCTAGGGAGGACGAAAATCACCTAAATGTTCAACCAATGACACAAACGCACTTATTAGATGCACAAGATTGGTTAAAAACCCTAATTGGATTAGAATAAGTCTAGGGAGGACGAAAATAACCTAAATGTTCAACCAATGACACAAAATCACTTATTGGATGCACAAGATTAGTTAAAATCCCTAATTGGATTAGAATAAGCCTAAGGAGGACGCAAATGACCTAAACGTTCAACCAATGACACAAAATCACTTATTGGATGCACAAGATTAGTTAAGAACCCTATTTCGATTAGAATATGCCTAGGGAGGACCAAAACGACCTAAATGTGCAAACCAATGACACAAAATAACATATTGGATGCACAAGATTGGTTAAAACCCCTAATTGGATTAGAATAAGCCTATGGAGGACGAAAATGACCTAAATGTTCAACCAATGACACAAAATCACTTATTGGATGCATAGGATTGGTTAAAAACCCTAATTTGATTAGAATAAGCCTAGGGAGGACGAAAAAGACCTAAATGTTCTACTAATGACACAAAATCACTTATTGGATGCACAAGATTGGTTATAAACCCTAATTGGATTAGAATAAGCCTAGGGAGGATGAAAATGACCGAAATGTTCAATCAATGACACAAACGCACTTATTGGATGCACTAGATTGATTAAAAACCCAAATTGGATTAGAAAAAGTCTAGGGAGGACGAAAATGACCTAAATGTTCAACCAATGACACAAAATCACTTATTGGATGCAGAAGATTGGTTAAAAACCCTAACTGGATAAGAATAAGCCTAGGGAGGACGAAAATGACCTAAATGTTCAACCAATGACACAAAATCACCTATTGGATGCACAAGTTTGGTTAAAAACCCTATTTGGATTAGAATAAGCCTAGGCAGGACGAAAAATGACCTAAATTTGCAACCAATTACACAAAATAACATATTGGATGCACAAGATTGGTTAAAAACCCTAATTGGATTAGAATAAGTCTAGGGATGACGAAAATGACCTAAATGTTCTACCAATGACACAAAATCACATATTTGATGCACAAGATTGGTTAAAAACTCTAATTGTATTAGAATAAGCATAGGGAGAACGAAAATGACCTAAATGTTCAACCAATGACACAAAATCACTTATTGGATGCACAAGATTGGTTAAAAACGCTATTTCGATTAAAATAAGCCAAGGGAGGACCAAAACGACCTTAATGTTTAACCAATGACACAAAATAACATATTGGATGCACAAGATTGGTTAAAAACCCTAATTGGATTAGATTAAGCCTAGGGATGACGAAAATGACCTAAATGTTCTACCAATGACACAAAATCACATATTTGATGCACAAGATTGGTTAAAAACTCTAATTGTATTAGAATAAGCATAGGGAGAACGAAAATGACCTAAATGTTCAACCAATGACACAAAATCACTTATTGGATGCACAAGATTGGTTAAAAACGCTATTTCGATTAAAATAAGCCAAGGGAGGACCAAAACGACCTTAATATTTAACCAATGACACAAAATAACGTATTGGATGCACAAGATTGGTTAAAAACCCTAATTGGATTAGAATAAGCCTAGGGAGGACGAAAATGACCTAAATGTTCTACCAATGACACAAAATCACATATTTGATGCACAAGATTGGTTAAAAACTCTAATTGTATTAGAATAAGCATAGGGAGAACGAAAATGACCTAAATGTTCAACCAATGACACAAAATCACTTATTGGATGCACAAGATTGGTTAAAAACGCTATTTCGATTAAAATAAGCCAAGGGAGGACCAAAACGACCTTAATGTTTAACCAATGACACAAAATAACATATTGGATGCACAAGATTGGTTAAAAACCCTAATTGGATTAGATTAAGCCTAGGGATGACGAAAATGACCTAAATGTTCTACCAATGACACAAAATCACATATTTGATGCACAAGATTGGTTAAAAACTCTAATTGTATTAGAATAAGCATAGGGAGAACGAAAATGACCTAAATGTTCAACCAATGACACAAAATCACTTATTGGATGCACACGATTGGTTAAAAACGCTATTTCGATTAAAATAAGCCAAGGGAGGACCAAAACGACCTTAATATTTAACCAATGACACAAAATAACGTATTGGATGCACAAGATTGGTTAAACACCCTAATTGGATTAGAATAAGCCTAGGGAGGACGAAAATGACCTAAATGTTCAATCAATGACACAAAATCACTTATTGGATGCACAATATTGGTTAAAAACCCTAATTGGATTAGAATTAGCCTAGGGCGGTTGAAAATGACCCAAATGTTCAACCAATGACACAAAATCACTAATTGGATGCACAAGATTGGTTAAAAACCCTATTTCGATTAGAATAAGCCTAGGGAGGACCAAAACGACCTAAATGTGCAAACCAATGACACAAAATAACATATTGGATGCACAAGATTGGTTAAAACCCCTAATTGGATTAGAATAAGCCTATGGAGGACGAAAATGACCTAAATGTTCAACCAATGACACAAAATCACTTATTGGATGCATAGGATTGGTTAAAAACCCTAATTTGATTAGAATAAGCCTAGGGAGGACGAAAAAGACCTAAATGTTCTACTAATGACACAAAATCACTTATTGGATGCACAAGATTGGTTATAAACCCTAATTGGATTAGAATAAGCCTAGGGAGGATGAAAATGACCGAAATGTTCAATCAATGACACAAACGCACTTATTGGATGCACTAGATTGATTAAAAACCCAAATTGGATTAGAAAAAGTCTAGGGAGGACGAAAATGACCTAAATGTTCAACCAATGACACAAAATCACTTATTGGATGCAGAAGATTGGTTAAAAACCCTAACTGGATAAGAATAAGCCTAGGGAGGACGAAAATGACCTAAATGTTCAACCAATGACACAAAATCACCTATTGGATGCACAAGTTTGGTTAAAAACCCTATTTGGATTAGAATAAGCCTAGGCAGGACGAAAAATGACCTAAATTTGCAACCAATTACACAAAATAACATATTGGATGCACAAGATTGGTTAAAAACCCTAATTGGATTAGAATAAGTCTAGGGATGACGAAAATGACCTAAATGTTCTACCAATGACACAAAATCACATATTTGATGCACAAGATTGGTTAAAAACTCTAATTGTATTAGAATAAGCATAGGGAGAACGAAAATGACCTAAATGTTCAACCAATGACACAAAATCACTTATTGGATGCACAAGATTGGTTAAAAACGCTATTTCGATTAAAATAAGCCAAGGGAGGACCAAAACGACCTTAATGTTTAACCAATGACACAAAATAACATATTGGATGCACAAGATTGGTTAAAAACCCTAATTGGATTAGAATAAGCCTAGGGAGGACGAAAATGACCTAAATGTTCTACCAATGACACAAAATCACTTATTGGATGCACAAGATTGGTTAAAAACTCTAATTGTATTAGAATAAGCCTAAGGAAAACGAAAATGACCTAAATGTTCAACCAATGACACAAAATCACCTATTGGAAGCACAAGATTGGTTAAAAACCCTATTTGGATTAGCATAAGCCTAGGGAGGACGAAAAATGACCTAAATTTGCAACCAATTACACAAAATAACATATTGGATGCACAAGATTGGTTAAAAACCCTAATTGGATTAAAATAAGCCTAGGGAGGACGAAAATGACCTAAATGTTCAATCAATGACACAAACGCACTTATTGGATGCATAAGATTGGTTAATAACCCTAATTGGATTAGAATAAGTCTAGGGAGGACGAAAATGACCTAAATGTTCAACCAATGACACAAAATCACTTATTGGATGCACAAGATTGGTTAAAAACCCTATTTCGATTAGAATAAGCCTAGGGAGGACAAAAACGACCTAAATGTGCAACTAATGACACAAAATAACATATTGGATGCACAAGATTGGTTAAAACCCCTAATTGGATTAGAATAAGCCTGCGGAGGACGAAAATGACTGAAATGTTCAATCAATGACACAAACGCACTTATTGGATGCACAAGATTGATTAAAAACCCTAATTGGATTAGAATAAGTCTAGGGAGGACGAAAATGACCTAAATGTTCAACCAATGACACAAAATCACTTATTGGATGCACAAGATTGGTTAAAAACCCTAATTGGATTAGCATAAGCTTAGGGAGGACGAAAAAGACCTAAATGTTCTACCAATTACACAAAATCACTTATTGGATGCACAATATTGGTTATAAACCCTAATTGGATTAGAATAAGCCTAGGGAGGACGAAAATGACTGAAATGTTCAATCAATGACACAAACGCACTTATTGGATGCACAAGATTGATTAAAAACCCTAATTGGATTAGAATAAGTCTGAGGAGGACGAAAATGACCTATATGTTCAACCAATGACCCAAAATCACTTATTGGATGCACAAGATTGGTTAAAATCCCTAATTGGATTAGAATAAGCCTAGGGAGGACGAAAATGATCTAAATTTGCAACCAATTACACAAATTAACATATTGGATGCACAACATTGGTTAAAAACCATAACTGGATTAAAATAAGTCTAGGGAGGACGAAAATGACCTAAATGTTCAAATCAATGACACAAACGCACTTATTGGATGCACAAGATTGGTTAAAAACCCTAATTGGATTAGAATAAGTCTAGGGAGGACGAAAATAACCTAAATGTTCAACCAATGACACAAAATCACTTATTGGATGCACAAGATTGGTTAAAATCCCTAATTGGAATAGAATAAGCCTAAGGAGGACGCAAATGACCTAAATGTTCAATCAATGACACAAAATCACTTATTGGATGCACAAGATTGGTTAAAAACCCTAATTGGATTAGAATTAGCCTAGGGAGGACGAAAAAGACCTAAATGTTCTACAAATGACACAAAATCACTAATTGGATGCACAAGATTGGTTATAAACCCTAATTGGATTAGAATAAGCCTAGGGAGGACGAAAAGGACCGAAATGTTCAATCAATGACACAAACGCACTTATTGGATGCACAAGATTGGTTAAAAACCCTAATTGGATTAGAATAAGTCTAGGGAGGACGAAAATAACCTAAATGTTCAACCAATGAGACAAAATCACTTATTGGATGCACAAGATTGGTTAAAATCCCTAATTGGAATAGAATAAGCCTAAGGAGGACGCAAATGACCTAAATGTTTAAACAATGACACAAAATCACTTATTGGATGCACAAGATTGGTTAAAAACCCTAATTGGATTAGAATTAGCCTAGGGAGGACGAAAAAGACCTAAATGTTCTACCAATGACACAAAATCACTAATTGGATGCACAAGATTGGTTATAAACCCTAATTGGATTAGAATAAGCCTAGGGAGGACGAAAATGACCGAAATGTTCAATCAATGACACAAATGCATTTATTGGATGCACAAGATTGATTAAAAACCCTAATTGGATTAGAATAAGTCTAGGGAGGACGAAGATGACCTAAATGTTCAACCAATGACTCAAAATCACTTATTGGATGCACAAGATTGGTTAAAATCCTTAATTGGATTAGAATAAGCCTAAGGAGGACGCAAAAGACCTAAATGTTCAACCAATGACACAAAATCACTTATTGGATGCACAAGATTGGTTAAAAACCCTATTTCGATTAGAATATGCCTAGGGAGGACCATAACAACCTTAATGTTCAACCAATGACTCAAAATAACATATTGGATGCACAAGATTGGTTAAAAACCCTAATTGGATTAGAAATAGCCTAGGGAGGATGAAAATGACCTAAATGTTCTACCAATGACACAAAATCACTTATTGGATGCACAAGATTGGTTAAAAACCCTATTTCGATTAGAATATGCCTAGGGAGGACCAAAACGACCTTAATGTTCAACCAATGACACAAAAAAACATATTGGATGCACAAGATTGGTTAAAAACCCTAATTGGATTAGACATAGCCTAGGGAGGATGAAAATGACCTAAATGTTCTACCAATGACACAAAATCACTTATTGGATGCACAAGATTGGTAAAAAACTTTAATTGTATTAGAATAAGCCTAGGGAGGACGAAAATGACCTAAATGTTCAACCAATGACTCAAAATCACTTATTGGATGCACAAGATTGGTTAAAATCCTTAATTGGATTAGCATAAGCTTAGGGAGGACCAAAAAGACCTAAATGTTTTACCAATTACACAAAATCACTTATTGGATGCACAATATTGGTTATAAACCCTGATTGGATTAGAATAAGCCTAGGGAGGACGAAAATGACTGAAATGTTCAATCAATGACACAAACGCACTTATTGGATGCACAAGATTGATTAAAAACCCTAATTGGATTAGAATAAGTCTAAGGAGCACGAAAATGACCTATATGTTCAACCAATGACCCAAAATCACTTATTGGATGCACAAGATTGGTTAAAATCCCTAATTGGATTAGAATAAGCCTAGGGAGGACGAAAATGATCTAAATTTGCAACCAATTACACAAAATAACATATTGGATGCACAAGATTGGTTAAAAACCCTAATTGGATTAAAATAAGTCTAGGGAGGTCCAAAACGACCTAAATGTTCAAATCAATGACACAAACGCACTTATTGGATGCACAAGATTGGTTAAAAACCCTAATTGGATTAGAATAAGTCTAGGGAGGACGAAAATAACCTAAATGTTCAACCAATGACACAAAATCACTTATTGGATGCACAAGATTGGTTAAAATCCCTAATTGGATTAGAATAAGCCTAAGGAGGACGCAAATGACCTAAACGTTCAACCAATGACACAAAATCACTTATTGGATGCACAAGATTAGTTAAGAACCCTATTTCGATTAGAATATGCCTAGGGAGGACCAAAACGACCTTAATGTTCAACCAATGACACAAAATAACATATTGGATGCACAAGATTGGTTAAAAACCCTAATTGGATTAGAAATAGCCTAGGGAGGACGAAAATGACCTAAATGTTCTACCAATGACACAAAATCACTTATTGGATGCACAAGATTGGTAAAAAAACTCTAATTGAATTAGAATAAGCCTAGGGAGAACGAAAATGACCTAAATGTTCAACCAATGACACAAACGCACTTATTGGATGCACAAGATTGATTAAAAACCCTAATTGGATTAGAATAAGTCTAGGGAGGACGAAAATGACCTAAATGTTCAACCAATGACACAAAATCACTTATTGGATGCACAAGATTGGTTAAAAACCCTAATTGGATTAGAATAAGCCTAGGGAGGACGAAAATGACCTAAATGTTCAACCAATGACACAAAATCACCTATTGGATGCACAAGATTGGTTAAAAACCCTATTTGGATTAGAATAAGCCTAGGGAGGACGAAAAATGACCTAAATTTGCAACCAATTACACAAAATAACATATTGGATGCACAAGATTGGTTAAAAACCCTAATTGGATTAGAATAAGTCTAGGGAGGACGAAAATGACCTAAATGTTCAACCCATGACACAAAATCAGTTATTGGATGCACAAGATTGGTTAAAAACCCTATTTCGATTAGAATAAGCCTAGGAAGGACAAAAACGACCTAAATGTGCAACCAATGACACAAAATAACATATTGGATGCACAAGATTGGTTAAAACCCCTAATTGGATTAGAATAAGCCTCTGGAGGACGAAAATAACCATAATATTCAACCAATGACACAAAATCACTTATTGGATGCACAAGATTGGTTGAAAACCCTAACTGGATTAGAATAAGCCTAGGGAGGACGAAAAAGACCTAAATGTTCTACCAATTACACAAAATCACTTATTGGATGCACAAGATTGGTTATAAACCCTAATTGGATTAGAAAAAGCCTAGGGAGGACGAAAATGACCGAAATGTTCAATCAATGACACAAACGCACTTATTGGATGCACAAGATTGATTAAAAACCCTAATTGGATTAGAATAAGTCTAGGGAGGACGAAAATAACCTAAATGTTCAACCAATGACACAAAATCACTTATTGGATGCACAAGATTGGTTAAAATCCCTAATTGGAATAGAATAAGCCTAAGGAGGACGCAAATGACCTAAATGTTCAATCAATGACACAAAATCACTTATTGGATGCACAAGATTGGTTAAAACCCTAATTGGATTAGAATTAGCCTAGGGAGGACGAAAAAGACCTAAATGTTCTACCAATGACACAAAATCACTAATTAGATGCACAAGATTGGTTATAAACCCTAATTGGATTAGAATAAGCCTAGGGAGGTCGAAAATGACCGAAATGTTCAATCAATGACACAAACGCACTTATTGGATGCACAAGATTGATTAAAAACCCTAATTGGATTAGAATAAGTCTAGGGAGGACGAAAATGACCTATATGTTCAACCAATGACCCAAAATCACTTATTGGATGCACAAGATTGGTTAAAATCCCTAATTGGATTAGAATAAGCCTTGGGAGGACGAAAATGACCTAAATGTTCAACCAATGACACAAAATCACTTATTGGATGCACAAGATTAGTTAAAAACCCTATTTAGATTAGAATAAGCCTAGGGAGGACGAAAAATGACCTAAATTTGCAACCAATTACACAAAATAACATATTGGATGCACAAGATTGGTTAAAAACCCTAATTGGATTAAAATAAGTCTAGGGAGGACGAAAATCACCTAAATGTTCAACCAATGACACAAACGCACTTATTAGATGCACAAGATTGGTTAAAAACCCTAATTGGATTAGAATAAGTCTAGGGAGGACGAAAATAACCTAAATGTTCAACCAATGACACAAAATCACTTATTGGATGCACAAGATTAGTTAAAATCCCTAATTGGATTAGAATAAGCCTAAGGAGGACGCAAATGACCTAAACGTTCAACCAATGACACAAAATCACTTATTGGATGCACAAGATTAGTTAAGAACCCTATTTCGATTAGAATATGCCTAGGGAGGACCAAAACGACCTAAATGTGCAAACCAATGACACAAAATAACATATTGGATGCACAAGATTGGTTAAAACCCCTAATTGGATTAGAATAAGCCTATGGAGGACGAAAATGACCTAAATGTTCAACCAATGACACAAAATCACTTATTGGATGCATAGGATTGGTTAAAAACCCTAATTTGATTAGAATAAGCCTAGGGAGGACGAAAAAGACCTAAATGTTCTACTAATGACACAAAATCACTTATTGGATGCACAAGATTGGTTATAAACCCTAATTGGATTAGAATAAGCCTAGGGAGGATGAAAATGACCGAAATGTTCAATCAATGACACAAACGCACTTATTGGATGCAC
>JBBPBQ010000008.1:31327437-31337910 GCA_037974755.1 Cicer yamashitae | reverse complement strand
AAACGACCTTAATGTTCAACCAATGACACAAAAAAACATATTGGATGCACAAGATTGGTTAAAAACCCTAATTGGATTAGAAATAGCCTAGGGAGGATGAAAATGACCTAAATGTTCTACCAATGACACAAAATCACTTATTGGATGCACAAGATTGGTAAAAAACTCTAATTGTATTAGAATAAGCCTAGGGAGGACGAAAGTGACCTAAATGTTCAACCAATGACTCAAAATCACTTATTGGATGCACAAGATTGGTTAAAATCCTTAATTGGATTAGCATAAGCTTAGGGAGGACGAAAAAGACCTAAATGTTCTTCCAATTACACAAAATCACTTATTGGATGCACAATATTGGTTATAAACCCTAATTGGATTAGAATAATCCTAGGGAGGACGAAAATGACTGTAATGTTCAATCAATGACACAAACGCACTTATTGGATGCACAAGATTGATTAAAAACCCTAATTGGATTAGAATAAGTCTAGGGAGGACGAAAATGACCTAAATGTTCAACCAATGACACAAAATCACTTATTGGATGCACAAGATTGGTTAAAAACCCTAATTGGATTAGCATAAGCTTAGGGAGGACGAAAAAGACCTAAATGTTCTACCAATTACACAAAATCACTTATTGGATGCACAATATTGGTTATAAACCCTAATTGGATTAGAATAAGCCTAGGGAGGACGAAAATGACTGAAATGTTCAATCAATGACACAAACGCACTTATTGGATGCACAAGATTGATTAAAAACCCTAATTGGATTAGAATAAGTCTGAGGAGGACGAAAATGACCTATATGTTCAACCAATGACCCAAAATCACTTATTGGATGCACAAGATTGGTTAAAATCCCTAATTGGATTAGAATAAGCCTAGGGAGGACGAAAATGATCTAAATTTGCAACCAATTACACAAATTAACATATTGGATGCACAACATTGGTTAAAAACCATAACTGGATTAAAATAAGTCTAGGGAGGACGAAAATGACCTAAATGTTCAAATCAATGACACAAACGCACTTATTGGATGCACAAGATTGGTTAAAAACCCTAATTGGATTAGAATAAGTCTAGGGAGGACGAAAATAACCTAAATGTTCAACCAATGACACAAAATCACTTATTGGATGCACAAGATTGGTTAAAATCCCTAATTGGAATAGAATAAGCCTAAGGAGGACGCAAATGACCTAAATGTTCAATCAATGACACAAAATCACTTATTGGATGCACAAGATTGGTTAAAAACCCTAATTGGATTAGAATTAGCCTAGGGAGGACGAAAAAGACCTAAATGTTCTACAAATGACACAAAATCACTAATTGGATGCACAAGATTGGTTATAAACCCTAATTGGATTAGAATAAGCCTAGGGAGGACGAAAAGGACCGAAATGTTCAATCAATGACACAAACGCACTTATTGGATGCACAAGATTGGTTAAAAACCCTAATTGGATTAGAATAAGTCTAGGGAGGACGAAAATAACCTAAATGTTCAACCAATGAGACAAAATCACTTATTGGATGCACAAGATTGGTTAAAATCCCTAATTGGAATAGAATAAGCCTAAGGAGGACGCAAATGACCTAAATGTTTAAACAATGACACAAAATCACTTATTGGATGCACAAGATTGGTTAAAAACCCTAATTGGATTAGAATTAGCCTAGGGAGGACGAAAAAGACCTAAATGTTCTACCAATGACACAAAATCACTAATTGGATGCACAAGATTGGTTATAAACCCTAATTGGATTAGAATAAGCCTAGGGAGGACGAAAATGACCGAAATGTTCAATCAATGACACAAATGCATTTATTGGATGCACAAGATTGATTAAAAACCCTAATTGGATTAGAATAAGTCTAGGGAGGACGAAGATGACCTAAATGTTCAACCAATGACTCAAAATCACTTATTGGATGCACAAGATTGGTTAAAATCCTTAATTGGATTAGAATAAGCCTAAGGAGGACGCAAAAGACCTAAATGTTCAACCAATGACACAAAATCACTTATTGGATGCACAAGATTGGTTAAAAACCCTATTTCGATTAGAATATGCCTAGGGAGGACCATAACAACCTTAATGTTCAACCAATGACTCAAAATAACATATTGGATGCACAAGATTGGTTAAAAACCCTAATTGGATTAGAAATAGCCTAGGGAGGATGAAAATGACCTAAATGTTCTACCAATGACACAAAATCACTTATTGGATGCACAAGATTGGTTAAAAACCCTATTTCGATTAGAATATGCCTAGGGAGGACCAAAACGACCTTAATGTTCAACCAATGACACAAAAAAACATATTGGATGCACAAGATTGGTTAAAAACCCTAATTGGATTAGAAATAGCCTAGGGAGGATGAAAATGACCTAAATGTTCTACCAATGACACAAAATCACTTATTGGATGCACAAGATTGGTAAAAAACTCTAATTGTATTAGAATAAGCCTAGGGAGGACGAAAGTGACCTAAATGTTCAACCAATGACTCAAAATCACTTATTGGATGCACAAGATTGGTTAAAATCCTTAATTGGATTAGCATAAGCTTAGGGAGGACGAAAAAGACCTAAATGTTCTTCCAATTACACAAAATCACTTATTGGATGCACAATATTGGTTATAAACCCTAATTGGATTAGAATAAGCCTAGGGAGGACGAAAATGACTGTAATGTTCAATCAATGACACAAACGCACTTATTGGATGCACAAGATTGATTAAAAACCCTAATTGGATTAGAATAAGTCTAGGGAGGACGAAAATGACCTAAATGTTCAACCAATGACACAAAATCACTTATTGGATGCACAAGATTGGTTAAAAACCCTAATTGGATTAGCATAAGCTTAGGGAGGACGAAAAAGACCTAAATGTTCTACCAATTACACAAAATCACTTATTGGATGCACAATATTGGTTATAAACCCTAATTGGATTAGAATAAGCCTAGGGAGGACGAAAATGACTGAAATGTTCAATCAATGACACAAACGCACTTATTGGATGCACAAGATTGATTAAAAACCCTAATTGGATTAGAATAAGTCTGAGGAGGACGAAAATGACCTATATGTTCAACCAATGACCCAAAATCACTTATTGGATGCACAAGATTGGTTAAAATCCCTAATTGGATTAGAATAAGCCTAGGGAGGACGAAAATGATCTAAATTTGCAACCAATTACACAAATTAACATATTGGATGCACAAGATTGGTTAAAAACCATAACTGGATTAAAATAAGTCTAGGGAGGACGAAAATGACCTAAATGTTCAAATCAATGACACAAACGCACTTATTGGATGCACAAGATTGGTTAAAAACCCTAATTGGATTAGAATAAGTCTAGGGAGGACGAAAATAACCTAAATGTTCAACCAATGACACAAAATCACTTATTGGATGCACAAGATTGGTTAAAATCCCTAATTGGAATAGAATAAGCCTAAGGAGGACGCAAATGACCTAAATGTTCAATCAATGACACAAAATCACTTATTGGATGCACAAGATTGGTTAAAAACCCTAATTGGATTAGAATTAGCCTAGGGAGGACGAAAAAGACCTAAATGTTCTACAAATGACACAAAATCACTAATTGGATGCACAAGATTGGTTATAAACCCTAATTGGATTAGAATAAGCCTAGGGAGGACGAAAAGGACCGAAATGTTCAATCAATGACACAAATGCACTTATTGGATGCACAAGATTGATTAAAAACCCTAATTGGATAAGAATAAGTCTAGGGAGGACGAAAATGACCTAAATGTTCAACCAATGACTCAAAATCACTTATTGGATGCACAAGATTGGTTAAAATCCTTAATTGGATTAGAATAAGCCTAAGGAGGACGCAAAAGACCTAAATGTTCAACCAATGACACAAAATCACTTATTGGATGAACAAGATTGGTTAAAAACCCTATTTCGATTAGAATATGCCTAGGGAGGACCAAAACGACCTTAATGTTCAACCAATGACACAAAAAAACATATTGGATGCACAAGATTGGTTAAAAACCCTAATTGGATTAGACATAGCCTAGGGAGGATGAAAATGACCTAAATGTTCTACCAATGACACAAAATCACTTATTGGATGCACAAGATTGGTAAAAAACTTTAATTGTATTAGAATAAGCCTAGGGAGGACGAAAATGACCTAAATGTTCAACCAATGACTCAAAATCACTTATTGGATGCACAAGATTGGTTAAAATCCTTAATTGGATTAGCATAAGCTTAGGGAGGACCAAAAAGACCTAAATGTTTTACCAATTACACAAAATCACTTATTGGATGCACAATATTGGTTATAAACCCTGATTGGATTAGAATAAGCCTAGGGAGGACGAAAATGACTGAAATGTTCAATCAATGACACAAACGCACTTATTGGATGCACAAGATTGATTAAAAACCCTAATTGGATTAGAATAAGTCTAAGGAGCACGAAAATGACCTATATGTTCAACCAATGACCCAAAATCACTTATTGGATGCACAAGATTGGTTAAAATCCCTAATTGGATTAGAATAAGCCTAGGGAGGACGAAAATGATCTAAATTTGCAACCAATTACACAAAATAACATATTGGATGCACAAGATTGGTTAAAAACCCTAATTGGATTAAAATAAGTCTAGGGAGGACGAAAATGACCTAAATGTTCAATCAATGACACAAACGCACTTATTGGATGCACAAGATTGGTTAAAAACCCTAATTGGATTAGAATAAGTCTAGGGAGGACGAAAATAACCTAAATGTTCAACCAATGAGACAAAATCACTTATTGGATGCACAAGATTGGTTAAAATCCCTAATTGGAATAGAATAAGCCTAAGGAGGACGCAAATGACCTAAATGTTTAAACAATGACACAAAATCAGTTATTGGATGCACAAGATTGGTTAAAAACCCTAATTGGATTAGAATTAGCCTAGGGAGGACGAAAAAGACCTAAATGTTCTACCAATGACACAAAATCACTAATTGGATGCACAAGATTGGTTATAAACCCTAATTGGATTAGAATAAGCCTAGGGAGGACGAAAATGACCGAAATGTTCAATCAATGACACAAATGCATTTATTGGATGCACAAGATTGATTAAAAACCCTAATTGGATTAGAATAAGTCTAGGGAGGACGAAGATGACCTAAATGTTCAACCAATGACTCAAAATCACTTATTGGATGCACAAGATTGGTTAAAATCCTTAATTGGATTAGAATAAGCCTAAGGAGGACGCAAAAGACCTAAATGTTCAACCAATGACACAAAATCACTTATTGGATGCACAAGATTGGTTAAAAACCCTATTTCGATTAGAATATGCCTAGGGAGGACCATAACAACCTTAATGTTCAACCAATGACTCAAAATAACATATTGGATGCACAAGATTGGTTAAAAACCCTAATTGGATTAGAAATAGCCTAGGGAGGATGAAAATGACCTAAATGTTCTACCAATGACACAAAATCACTTATTGGATGCACCAGATTGGTAAAAAACTCTAATTGTATTAGAATAAGCCTAGGGAGGACGAAAATGACCTAAATGTTCAACCAATGACACAAAATCACCTATTGGATGCACAAGATTGGTTAAAAACCCTATTTGGATTAGAATAAGCCAAGGGAGGACGAAAATGACCTAAATTTTCAACCAATTACACAAAATAACATATTGGATGCACAAGATTAGATAAAAAACCCTAATTGGATTAAAATAAGCCTAGGGAGGACGAAAATGACCTAAATGTTCAATCAATGACACAAACGCACTTATTGGATGCACAAGATTGGTTTAAAACCGTAATTGGATTAGAATAAGTCTAGGGAGGACGAAAATGACCTAAATGTTCAACCAATGACACAAAATCACTTATTGGATGCCCAAGATTGGTTAAAATCCCTAATTGGATTAGAATAAGGCTAAGGAGGACGCAAATGACCTAAATGTTCAACCAATGACACAAAATCACTTATTGGATGCACAAGATTGGTTAAAAACCCTATTTCGATTAGAATAAGCCTAGGGAGGACCAAAACGACCTTAATGTTCAACCAATGACACAAAATAACATATTGGATGCACAAGATTGGTTAAAAACCCTAATTGGATTAGAATAAGCCTAGGGAGGACAAAAAATGACCTAAATGTTCAACCAATGACACAAAATCACTTATTGGATGCACAAGATTGGTTAAAAACCCTATTTCAATTAGAATAAGCCTAGGTATGACAAAAACGACCTTAATGTTCAACCAATGACACAAAATAACATATTGGATGCACAAGATTGGTTAAAAACCCTAATTGGATTAGAATAAGCCTAGGGAGGACAAAAATGACCTAAATGTTCAACAAATGACACAAAATCACTTATTGGATGCACAAGATTGGTTAAAAACCCTATTTCGATTAGAATAAGCCTAGGGAGGACAAAAACGACCTAAATGTGCAAACCAATGACACAAAATAACATATTGGATGCACAAGATTGCTAAAACCCCTAATTGGATTTGAATAAGCCTATGGAGGATGAAAATGACCTAAATGTTCAACCAATGACACAAAATCACTTATTGGATGCACAAGATTGGTTAAAAACACTAATTGTATTAGAATAAGCCTAGGGAGGACGAAAATGACCTAAATGTTCAACCAATGACACAAAATCACCTATTGGATGCACAAGATTGGTTAAAAACCCTATTTGGATTAGAATAAGCCTAGAGAGGACGAAAATGACCTAAATTTTCAACCATTTACACAAAATAACATATTGGATGCACAAGGTTGGTTAAAAACCCTAATTGGATTAGAATAAGCCTAGGGAGGACAAAAATGACCTAAATGTTCTACCAATGACACAAAATCACTTATTGGATGCACAAGATTGATTAAAAACTCTAATTGTATTAGAATAAGCCTAGGGAGGACGAAAGTGACCTAAATGTTCAACCAATGACACAAAATCACCGATTGGATGCACAAGATTGGTTAAAAACCCTAATTGGATTAAAATAAGTCTAGGGAGGACGAAAATGACCTAAATGTTCAATCAATGACACAAACGCACTTATTGGATGCACAAGATTGGTTAAAAACCTTAATTCGATTAGAATAAGCCTAGGGCGGTTGAAAATGACCCAAATGTTCAACCAATGACACAAAATCACTAATTGGATGCACAAGATTGGTTAAAAACCCTATTTCGATTAGAATAAGCCTAGGGAGGAACAAAACGACCTAAATGAGCAAACCAATGACACAAAATAACATATTGAATGCACAAGATTGGATAAAACCCCTAATTGGATTAGAATAAGCCTAAGGAGGACGAAAATGACCTAAATTTCAACCAATGACACAAAATCATCTATTGGATGCACAAGATTGGTTAAAAACCCTACTTGGATTAGAATAAGCCTAGGGAGGACGAAAAATGACCTAAATTTGCAACCAATTACACAAAATAACATATTGGATGCACAAGATTGGTTAAAAACCCGAATTGGATTAGAATAAGTCTGGGGAGGACGAAAATGACCTAAATGTTCACCCCATGACACAAAATCACTTATTGGATGCACAAGATTGGTTAAAAACCCTATTTCGATTAGAATAAGCCTAGGAAGGACAAAAACGACTTAAATGTGCAACCAATGACACAAAATAACATATTGGATGCACAAGATTGGTTAAAACCCCTAATTGGATTAGAATAAGCCTATGGAGGACGAAAATGACCATAATATTCAACCAATGACACAAAATCACTTATTGGATGCACAAGATTGGTTGAAAACCCTAACTGGATTAGAATAAGCCTAGGGAGGACGAAAAACACCTAAATGTTCTACCAATGACACAAAATCACTTATTGGATGCACAAGATTGGTTATAAACCCTAATTGGATTAGAATAAGCCTAGGGAGGACGAAAATGACCGAAATGTTCAATCAATGACACAAAATCACTTATTGGACGCACAAGATTGATTAAAAACCCTAATTGGATTAGAATAAGTCTAGGGAGGACGAAAATGACCTAAATGTTCAACCAATGACACAAAATCACTTATTGGATGCACAAGATTGGTTAAAAACCCTAATTGGATTAGATAAAGCCTAGGGAGGACGAAAATGACCGAAATGTTCAACCAATGACCCAAAATCACTTATTGGATGCACAAGATTGGTTAAAATCCCTAATTGGATTAGAATAAGCCTAGGGAGGACGAAAATGACCTAAATGTTCAACCAATGACACAAAATCATTTATTGGATGCACAAGATTGGTTAAAAACCCTATTTGGATTAGAATAAGCCTAGGGAGGACGAAAAATGACCTAAATTTGCAACCAATTACACAAAATAACATATTGGATGCACAAGATTGGTTAAAAACCCTAATTGGATTAAAATAAGTCTAGGGAGGACGAAAATCACCGAAATGTTCAATCAATGACACAAACGCACTTATTGGATGCACATGATTGGTTAAAAACCCTAATTGGATTAGAATAAGTCTAGGGAGGACAAAAATAACCTAAATGTTCAACCAATGAGACAAAATCACTTATTGGATGCACAAGATTGGTGAAAAACCCTAATTTAATTAAAATAAGCCTTGGGAGGACGAAAATGACCTAAATGTTCAACCAATGACACAAAATCACTTATTGGATGCACAAGATTGGTTAAAAACCCTATTTGGATTAGAATAAGCCTAGGGAGGACGAAAATGACCTGAATTTGCAACCAATTACACAAAATAACATATTGGATGCACAAGATTAGTTAAAAACCCTAATTGGATTAAAATAAGTCTAGGGAGGACGAAAATGACCTAAATGTTCAACCAATGACACAAAATCACTTATTGGATGCCCAAGATTGGTTAAAATCCCTAATTGGATTAGAATATTGCTAAGGAGGACGCAAATGACCTAATTGTTCAACCAATGACACAAAATCACTTATTGGATGCACAAGATTGGTTAAAAACTCTATTTCGATTAGAATAAGCCTAGGGAGGACCAAAACGACCTTAATGTTCAACCAATGACACAAAATAACATATTGGATGCACAAGATTGGTTAAAAACCCTAATTGGATTAGAATAAGCCTAGGGAGGACGAAAAATGACCGAAATGTTCAATTTATGACACAAACGCACATATTGGATGCACAAGATTGATTAAAAACCCTAATTGGATTAGAATAAGTTTAGGGAGGACGAAAATGACCTAAATGTTCAACCAATGACACAAAATCACTTATTGGATGCACAAGATTGGTTAAAAACACTAATTGTATTAAAATAAGCCTAGGGAGGACGAAAATGACCTAAATGTTCTACCAATGACACAAAATCACTTATTGGATGCACAAGATTAGTTAAAAACACTAATTGTATTAAAATAAGCCTAGGGAGGACGAAAATGACCTAAATGTTCAACCAATGACACAAAATCACCTAATGGATGCACAAGATTGGTTAAAAACCCTATTTGGATTAGAATAAGCCTAGAGAGGAGGAAAATGACCTAAATTTGCAACCATTTACACAAAATAACATATTGGATGCACAAGATTGGTTAAAAACCCTAATTGGATTAGAATAAGCCTAGGGAGGACGAAAAATGACCTAAATTTGCAACCAATTACACAAAATAACATATTGGATGCACAAGATTGGTTAAAAACCCTAATTGGATTAAAATAAGCCTAGGGAGGACGAAAATGACCTAAGTGTTCAATCAATGACACAAACGCACTTATTGGATGCACAAGATTGGTTAATAACCCTAATTGGATTAGAATAAGTCTGGGGAGGACGAAAATGACCTAAATGTTCAACCAATGACACAAAATCACTTATTGGATGCACAAGATTGTTTAAAAACCCTATTTCGATTAAAATAAGCCAAGGGAGGACAAAAACGACCTAAATGTGCAACCAATGACACAAAATAACATATTGGATGCACAAGATTGGTTAAAAACCCTTATTGGATTAGAATAAGCCTAGGGAGGACGAAAATGACCTAAATGTTCAACCAATGACACAAAATCACTTATTGGATGCACAAGATTGGTTAAAATCCCTAATTGGATTAGAATAAGCCTAAGGAGGACGCAAATGACCTAAACGTTCAACCAATGACACAAAATCACTTATTGGATGCACAAGATTAGTTAAGAACCCTATTTCGATTAGAATATGCCTAGGGAGGACCAAAACGACCTTAATGTTCAACCAATGACACAAAATAACATATTGGATGCACAAGATTGGTTAAAAACCCTAATTGGATTAGAAATAGCCTAGGGAGGACGAAAATGACCTAAATGTTCTACCAATGACACAAAATCACTTATTGGATGCACAAGATTGGTAAAAAA
>JBBPBQ010000008.1:31287297-31325363 GCA_037974755.1 Cicer yamashitae | reverse complement strand
ACATATTGGATGCACAAGATTGATTAAAAACCCTAATTGGATTAGAATAAGTCTAGGGAGGACGAAAATGACCTAAATGTTCAACCAATGACACAAAATCACTTATTGGATGCCCAAGATTGGTTAAAATCGCTAATTGGATTAGAATATTGCTAAGGAGGACGCAAATGACCTAATTGTTCAACCAACGACACAAAATCACTTATTGGATGCACAAGATTGGTTAAAAACTCTATTTCGATTAGAATAAGCCAAGGGAGGACCAAAACGACCTTAATGTTCAACCAATGACACAAAATAACATATTGGATGCACAAGATTGGTTAAAAACCCTAATTGGATTAGAATAAGCCTAGGGAGGACGAAAAATGACCGAAATGTTCAATTTATGACACAAACGCACATATTGGATGCACAAGATTGATTAAAAACCCTAATTGGATTAGAATAAGTCTAGGGAGGACGAAAATGACCTAAATGTTCAACCAATGACACAAAATCACTTATTGGATGCACAAGATTGGTTAAAATCCCTAATTGGATTAGAATAAGCCTAAGGAGGACGCAAATGACCTAAATGTTCAACTAATGACACAAAATCACTTATTGGATGCACAAGATTGGTTAAAAACCCTAATTGGATTAGAATAAGCCTAGGGCGGTTGAAAATGACCCAAATATTCAACCAATGACACAAAATCACTAATTGGATGCACAAGATTGGTTAAAAACCCTATTTCGATTAGAATAAGCCTAGGGAGGACAAAAACAACCTAAATGTCCAAACCAATGACACAAAATAACATATTGGATGCACAAGATTGGTTAAAACCCCTAATTGGATTAGAATAAGCCTAGGGAGGACGAAAATGACCGAAATGTTCAATCAATGACACAAACGCACTTATTGGATGCACAAGATTGATTAAAAACCCTAATTGGATTAGAATAAGTCTAGGGAGGACGAAAATGACCTAAATGTTCAACCAATGACACAAAATAACATATTGGATGCACAAGATTGGTTAACAACCCTAATTGGATTAGAATAAGCCTAGGGAGGGCGAAAAATGACCTAAATGCTCAACCAATGACACAAAATCATTTATTGGATGCACAAGATTGGTTAAAAACCCTATTTCGATTAGAATAAGCATAGGGAGGACAAAAACAACCTAAATGTGCAAACCAATGACACAAAATCACTAATTGGATGCACAAGATTGGTTAAAAACCCTATTTCGATTAGAATATGCCTAGGGAGGACAAAAACAACCTAAATGTGCAAACCAATGACACAAAATGACATATTGGATGCACAAGATTGGATAAAAACCCTAATTGGATTTGAATAAGCCTAGGGAGGACGAAAATGACCTTAATGTTCAATCAATGACACAAACGCACTTATTGGATGCACAAGATTGGTTAAAAACCCTAATTGGATTAGAATAAGTCTAGGGAGGACGAAAATGACCTAAATGTTCAACCAATGACACAAAATCACTTATTGGATGCCCAAGATTGGTTAAAATCCCTAATTGGATTAGAATAAGCCTAGGGAGGACGAAAATGATCTAAATTTGCAACCAATTACACAAAATAACATATTGGATGCACAAGATTGGTTAAAAACCCTAATTGGATTAAAATAAGTCTAGGGAGGACGAAAATGACCTAAATGTTCAAATCAATGACACAAACGCACTTATTGGATGCACAAGATTGGTTAAAAACCCTAATTGGATTAGAATAAGTCTAGGGAGGACGAAAATAACCTAAATGTTTAACCAATGACACAAAATCACTTATTGGATGCACAAGATTGGTTAAAACCCCTAATTGGATTAGAATAATCCTATGGAGGACGAAAATGACCTAAATGTTCAACCAATGACACAAAATCACTTATTGGATGCACAAGATTGGTTATAAACCCTAATTGGATTAGAATAAGTCTAGGGAGGACGAAAATGACCTAAATGTTAACCAATGACACAAAATCACTTATTGGATGCACAAGATTGGTTAAAATCCCTAATTGGATTAGAATAAGCCTAAGGAGGACGCAAATGACCTAAATGTTCAACCAATGACACAAAATCACTTATTGGATGCACAAGATTGGTTAAAAACCCTATTTCGATTAGAATAAGCATAGAGAGGACCAAAACGACCTTAATGTTTAACCAATGACACAAAATAACATATTGGATGCACAAGATTGGATAAAAACCCTAATTGGATTTGAATAAGCCTAGGGAGGACGAAAATGACCTTAATGTTCAATCAATGACACAAACGCACTTATTGGATGCACAAGATTGGTTAAAAACCCTAATTGGATTAGAATAAGTCTAGGGAGGACGAAAATGACCTAAATGTTCAACCAATGACACAAAATCACTTATTGGATGCACAAGATTGGTTGAAAACCCTAATTGGATTAGAATAAGCCTAGGGAGGACGAAAAAGACCTAAATGTTCTACCAATGACACAAAATCACTTATTGGATGCACAAGATTGGTTATAAACCCTAATTGGATTAGAATAAGCCTAGGGAGGACGAAAATGACCGAAATGTTCAATCAATGACACAAACGCACTTATTGGATGCACAAGATTGGTTGAAAACCCTAATTGGATTAGAATAAGCCTAGGGAGGACGAAAAAGACCTAAATGTTCTACCAATGACACAAAATCACTTATTGGATGCACAAGATTGGTTATAAACCCTAATTGGATTAGAATAAGCCTAGGGAGGACGAAAATGACCGAAATGTTCAATCAATGACACAAACGCACTTATTGGATGCACAAGATTGATTAAAAACCCTAATTGAATTAGAATAAGTCTAGGGAGGACGAAAATGACCTAAATGTTCAACCAATGACACAAAATCACTTATTGGATGCACAAGATTGGTTAAAATCCCTAATTGGATTAGAATAAGTCTAAGGAGGACGCAAAAGACCTAAATGTTCAACCAATGACACAAAATCACTTATTGGATGCACAAGATTGGTTAAAAACCCTAATTGGATTAGAATAAGCCTAGGGAGGACGAAAAGGACCTAAATGTTCTACCAATGACACAAAATCACTTATTGGATGCACAAGATTGGTTATAAACCCTAATTGGATTAGAATAAGCTTAGGGAGGACGAAAATGACTGAAATGTTCAATCAATGACACAAACGCACTTATTGGATGCACAAGATTGATTAAAAACCCTAATTGGATTAGAATAAGTCTAGGGAGGACGAAAATGACCTAAATGTTCAACCAATGACACAAAATCACTTATTGGATGCACAAGATTGGTTAAAAACCCTAATTGGATTAGCATAAGCTTAGGGAGGACGAAAAAGACCTAAATGTTCTACCAATTACACAAAATCACTTATTGGATGCACAATATTGGTTATAAACCCTAATTGGATTAGAATAAGCCTAGGGAGGACGAAAATGACTGAAATGTTCAATCAATGACACAAACGCACTTATTGGATGCACAAGATTGATTAAAAACCCTAATTGGATTAGAATAAGTCTGAGGAGGACGAAAATGACCTATATGTTCAACCAATGACACAAAATCACTTATTGGATGCACAAGATTGGTTAAAATCCCTAATTGGATTAGAATAAGCCTAGGGAGGACGAAAATGATCTAAATTTGCAACCAATTACACAAAATAACATATTGGATGCACAAGATTGGTTAAAAACCCTAATTGGATTAAAATAAGTCTAGGGAGGACGAAAATGACCTAAATGTTCAAATCAATGACACAAACGCACTTATTGGATGCACAAGATTGGTTAAAAACCCTAATTGGATTAGAATAAGTCTAGGGAGGACGAAAATAACCTAAATGTTTAACCAATGACACAAAATCACTTATTGGATGCACAAGATTGGTTAAAATCCCTAATTGGAATAGAATAAGCCTAAGGAGGACGCAAATGACCTAAATGTTCAATCAATGACACAATATCACTTATTGGATGCACAAGATTGGTTTAAAACCGTAATTGGATTAGAATAAGTCTAGGGAGGACGAAAATGACCTAAATGTTCAACCAATGAGACAAAATCACTTATTGGATGCACAAGATTGGTGAAAAACCCTAATTTAATTAAAATAAGCCTTGGGAGGACGAAAATGACCTAAATGTTCAACCAATGACACAAAATCACTTATTGGATGCACAAGATTGGTTAAAAACCCTATTTGGATTAGAATAAGCCTAGGGAGGACGAAAATGACCTGAATTTGCAACCAATTACACAAAATAACATATTGGATGCACAAGATTAGTTAAAAACCCTAATTGGATTAAAATAAGTCTAGGGAGGACGAAAATGACCTAAATGTTCAACCAATGACACAAAATCACTTATTGGATGCCCAAGATTGGTTAAAATCCCTAATTGGATTAGAATATTGCTAAGGAGGACGCAAATGACCTAATTGTTCAACCAATGACACAAAATCACTTATTGGATGCACAAGATTGGTTAAAAACTCTATTTCGATTAGAATAAGCCTAGGGAGGACCAAAACGACCTTAATGTTCAACCAATGACACAAAATAACATATTGGATGCACAAGATTGGTTAAAAACCCTAATTGGATTAGAATAAGCCTAGGGAGGACGAAAAATGACCGAAATGTTCAATTTATGACACAAACGCACATATTGGATGCACAAGATTGATTAAAAACCCTAATTGGATTAGAATAAGTCTAGGGAGGACGAAAATGACCTAAATGTTCAACCAATGACACAAAATCACTTATTGGATGCACAAGATTGGTTAAAATCCCTAATTGGATTAGAATAAGCCTATGGAGGACGCAAATGACCTAAATGTTCAACCAATGACACAAAATCACTTATTGGATGCACAAGATTGGTTAAAAACCCTATTTCGATTAGAATAAGCATAGGGAGGACCAAAACGACCTTAATGTTTAACCAATGACACAAAATAACATATTGGATGCACAAGATTGGTTAAAAACCCTAATTGGATTAGAATAAGCCTAGGGAGGACGAAAATGACCTAAATGTTCAACCAATGACACAAAATCACTTATTGGATGCACAAGATTGGTTAAAATCCCTAATTGGATTAGAATAAGTCTAAGGAGGACGCAAATGACCTAAATGTTCAACCAATGACACAAAATCACTTATTGGATGCACAAGATTGGTTAAAAACCCTAATTGGATTAGAATAAGCTTAGGGAGGACGAAAAAGACCTAAATGTTCTACCAATGTCACAAAATCACTTATTGGATGCACAAGATTGGTTATAAACCCTAATTAGATTAGAATAAGCCTAGGGAGGACGAAAATTACCGAAATGTTCAATCAATGACACAAGCGCACTTATTGGATGCACAAGATTGATTAAAAACCCTAATTGGATTAGAATAAGTCTAGGGAGGACGAAAATGACCTATATGTTCAACCAATGACACAAAATCACTTATTGGATGCACAAGATTGGTTAAAATCCCTAATTGGATTAGAATAAGCCTAAGGAGGACGCAAATGACCTAAATGTTCAACCAATGACACAAAATCACTTATTGGATGCACAAGATTGGTTAAAAACGCTATTTCGATTAAAATAAGCCAAGGGAGGACCAAAACGACCTTAATGTTTAACCAATGACACAAAATAACATATTGGATGCACAAGATTGGTTAAAAACCCTAATTGGATTAGAATAAGCCTAGGGAGGACGAAAATGACCTAAATGTTCTACAAATGACACAAAATCACTTATTGGATGCACAAGATTGGTTAAAAACCCTAATTGGATTAGAATAAGCCTAGGGAGGACGAAAATGACCTAAATGTTCTACCAATGACGCAAAATCACTTATTGGATGCACAAGATTGGTTAAAAACCCTAATTGGATTAGAATAAGCTTAGGGAGGACGAATAAGACCTAAATGTCAATGACACAAAATCACTTATTGGATGCACAAGATTGGTTATAAACCCTAATTGGATTAGAATAAGCCTAGGGAGGACGAAAATTACCGAAATGTTCAATCCATGACACAAGCGCACTTATTGGATGCACAAGATTGATTAAAAACCCTAATTGGATTAGAATAAGTCTAGGGAGGACAAAAATGACCTAAATGTTCAACCAATGACACAAAATCACTTATTGGATGCACAAGATTGGTTAAAATCCCTAATTGGATTAGAATAAGCCTAAGGAGGACGCAAATGACCTAAATGTTCAACCAATGACACAAAATCACTTATTGGATGCACAAGATTGGTTAAAAACGCTATTTCGATTAAAATAAGCAAAGGGAGGACCAAAACGACCTTAATGTTTAACCGATGACACAAAATAACATATTGGATGCACAAGATTGGTTAAAAACCCTAATTGCTTTAGAATAAGCCTAGGGAGAACGAAAATGACCTAAATGTTCAACCAATGACACAAAACCACCTATTGGATGCACAAGATTGGTTAAAAACCCTATTTGGATTACAATAAGCGTAGGGAGGACGAAAATGACCTAAATGTTCAACCAATGACACAAAATCACCTATTGGATGCACAAGATTGGTTAAAAACCCTAATTGGATTAAAATAAGCCTAGGGAGGACGAAAATGACCTAAATGTTCAATCAATGACACAAACGCACTTATTGGATGCACAAGATTGGTTAAAAACCCTAATTGGATTAGAATAAGTCTAGGGAGGACGAAAATAACCTAAATGTTCAACCAATGACACAAAATCACTTATTGGATGCACAAGATTGGTTAAAATCCCTAATTGGAATAGAATAAGCCTAAGGAGGACGCAAATGACCTAAATGTTCAATCAATGACACAAAATCACCTATTGGATGCACAAGATTGGTTTAAAACCGTAATTGGATTAGAATAAGTCTAGGGAGGACGAAAATGACCTAAATGTTCAACCAATGAGACAAAATCACTTATTGGATGCACAAGATTGGTGAAAAACCCTAATTTAATTAAAATAAGCCTTGGGAGGACGAAAATGACCTAAATGTTCAACCAATGACACAAAATCACTTATTGGATGCACAAGATTGGTTAAAAACCCTATTTGGATTAGAATAAGCCTAGGGAGGACGAAAATGACCTGAATTTGCAACCAATTACACAAAATAACATATTGGATGCACAAGATTAGTTAAGAACCCTAATTGGATTAAAATAAGTCTAGGGAGGACGAAAATGACCTAAATGTTCAACCAATGACACAAAATCACTTATTGGATGCCCAAGATTGGTTAAAATCGCTAATTGGATTAGAATATTGCTAAGGAGGACGCAAATGACCTAATTGTTCAACCAACGACACAAAATCACTTATTGGATGCACAAGATTGGTTAAAAACTCTATTTCGATTAGAATAAGCCTAGGGAGGACCAAAACGACCTTAATGTTCAACCAATGACACAAAATAACATATTGGATGCACAAGATTGGTTAAAAACCCTAATTGGATTAGAATAAGCCTAGGGAGGACGAAAAATGACCGAAATGTTCAATTTATGACACAAACGCACATATTGGATGCACAAGATTGATTAAAAACCCTAATTGGATTAGAATAAGTCTAGGGAGGACGAAAATGACCTAAATGTTCAACCAATGACACAAAATCACTTATTGGATGCACAAGATTGGTTAAAAACACTAATTGTATTAAAATAAGCCTAGGGAGGACGAAAATGACCTAAATGTTCTACCAATGACACAAAATCACTTATTGGATGCACAAGATTGGTTAAAAACACTAATTGTATTAAAATAAGCCTAGGGAGGACGAAAATGACCTAAATATTCAACCAATGACACAAAATCACCTATTGGATGCACAAGATTGGTTAAAAACCCTATTTGGATTAGAATAAGCCTAGAGAGGACGAAAATGACCTAAATTTGCAACCATTTACACAAAATAACATATTGGATGCACAAGATTGGTTAAAAACCCTAATTGGATTAGAATAAGCCTAGGGAGGACGAAAAATGACCTAAATTTGCAACCAATTACACAAAATAACATATTGGATGCACAAGATTGGTTAAAAACCCTAATTGGATTAAAATAAGCCTAGGGAGGACGAAAATGACCTAAGTGTTCAATCAATGACACAAACGCACTTATTGGATGCACAAGATTGGTTAATAACCCTAATTGGATTAGAATAAGTCTGGGGAGGACGAAAATGACCTAAATGTTCAACCAATGACACAAAATCACTTATTGGATGCACAAGATTGTTTAAAAACCCTATTTCGATTAAAATAAGCCAAGGGAGGACAAAAACGACCTAAATGTGCAACCAATGACACAAAATAACATATTGGATGCACAAGATTGGTTAAAAACCCTTATTGGATTAGAATAAGCCTAGGGAGGACGAAAATGACCTAAATGTTCAACCAATGACACAAAATCACTTATTGGATGCACAAGATTGGTTAAAAACCCTAATTGGATTAGAATAAGCCTAGGGCGGTTGAAAATGACCCAAATGTTCAACCAATGACACAAAATCACTAATTGGATGCACAAGATTGGTTAAAAACCCTATTTCGATTAGAATAAGCCTAGGGAGGACAAAAACAACCTAAATGTCCAAACCAATGACACAAAATAACATATTGGATGCACAAGATTGGTTAAAACCCCTAATTGGATTAGAATAAGCCTAGGGAGGACGAAAATGACCGAAATGTTCAATCAATGACACAAACGCACTTATTGGATGCACAAGATTGATTAAAAACCCTAATTGGATTAGAATAAGTGTAGGGAGGACGAAAATGACCTAAATGTTCAACCAATGACACAAAATAACATATTGGATGCACAAGATTGGTTAACAACCCTAATTGGATTAGAATAAGCCTAGGGAGGGCGAAAAATGACCTAAATGCTCAACCAATGACACAAAATCATTTATTGGATGCACAAGATTGGTTAAAAACCCTATTTCGATTAGAATAAGCATAGGGAGGACAAAAACAACCTAAATGTGCAAACCAATGACACAAAATCACTAATTGGATGCACAAGATTGGTTAAAAACCCTATTTCGATTAGAATAAGCCTAGGGAGGACAAAAACAACCTAAATGTGCAAACCAATGACACAAAATGACATATTGGATGCACAAGATTGGTTAAAACCCCTAATTGGATTAGAATAATCCTATGGAGGACGAAAATGACCTAAATGTTCAACCAATGACACAAAATCACTTATTGGATGCACAAGATTGGTTATAAACCCTAATTGGATTAGAATAAGTCCAGGGAGGACGAAAATGACCTAAATGTTAACCAATGACACAAAATCACTTATTGGATGCACAAGATTGGTTAAAATCCCTAATTGGATTAGAATAAGCCTAAGGAGGACGCAAATGACCTAAATGTTCAACCAATGACACAAAATCACTTATTGGATGCACAAGATTGGTTAAAAACCCTATTTCGATTAGAATAAGCATAGAGAGGACCAAAACGACCTTAATGTTTAACCAATGACACAAAATAACATATTGGATGCACAAGATTGGATAAAAACCCTAATTGGATTTGAATAAGCCTAGGGAGGACGAAAATGACCTTAATGTTCAATCAATGACACAAACGCACTTATTGGATGCACAAGATTGGTTAAAAACCCTAATTGGATTAGAATAAGTCTAGGGAGGACGAAAATGACCTAAATGTTCAACCAATGACACAAAATCACTTATTGGATGCCCAAGATTGGTTAAAATCCCTAATTGGATTAGAATAAGCCTAGGGAGGACCAAAACGACCTTAATGTTCAACCAATGACACAAAATAACATATTGGATGCACAAGATTGGTTAACAACCCTAATTGGATTAGAATAAGGTTAGGGAGGGCGAAAAATGACCTAAATGCTCAACCAATGACACAAAATCATTTATTGGATGCACAAGATTGGTTAAAAACCCTATTTCGATTAAAATAAGCCAAGGGAAGACCAAAACGACCTTAATGTTTAACCAATGACACAAAATAACATATTGGATGCACAAGATTGGTTAAAAACCCTAATTGGATTAGAATAAGCCTAGGGAGGACGAAAATGACCTTAATGTTCAATCAATGACACAAACGCACTTATTGGATGCACAAGATTGATTAAAAACCCTAATTGGATTAGAATAAGTCTGAGGAGGACGAAAATGACCTATATGTTCAACCAATGACACTAAATCACTTATTGGATGCACAAGATTGGTTAAAATCCCTAATTGGATTAGAATAAGCCTAGGGAGGACGAAAATGATCTAAATTTGCAATCAATTACACAAAATAACATATTGGATGCACAAGATTGGTTAAAAACCCTAATTGGATTAGAATAAGTCTAGGGAGGACGAAAATAACCTAAATGTTTAACCAATGACACAAAATCACTTATTGGATGCACAAGATTGGTTAAAATCCCTAATTGGAATAGAATAAGCCTAAGGAGGACGCAAATGACCTAAATGTTCAATCAATGACACAAAATCACCTATTGGATGCACAAGATTGGTTTAAAACCGTAATTGGATTAGAATAAGTCTAGGGAGGACGAAAATGACCTAAATGTTCAACCAATGAGACAAAATCACTTATTGGATGCACAAGATTGGTGAAAAACCCTAATTTAATTAAAATAAGCCTTGGGAGGACGAAAATGACCTAAATGTTCAACCAATGACACAAAATCACTTATTGGATGCACAAGATTGGTTAAAAACCCTATTTGGATTAGAATAAGCCTAGGGAGGACGAAAATGACCTGAATTTGCAACCACTTACACAAAATAACATATTGGATGCACAAGATTAGTTAAAAACCCTAATTGGATTAAAATAAGTCTAGGGAGGACGAAAATGACCTAAATGTTCAACCAATGACACAAAATCACTTATTGGATGCCCAAGATTGGTTAAAATCCCTAATTGGATTAGAATATTGCTAAGGAGGACGCAAATGACCTAATTGTTCAACCAATGACACAAAATCACTTATTGGATGCACAAGATTGGTTAAAAACTCTATTTCGATTAGAATAAGCCTAGGGAGGACCAAAACGACCTTAATGTTCAACCAATGACACAACATAACATATTGGATGCACAAGATTGGTTAAAAACCCTAATTGGATTAGAATAAGCCTAGGGAGGACGAAAAATGACCGAAATGTTCAATTTATGACACAAACGCACATATTGGATGCAAGAGATTGATTGAAAACCCTAATTGGATTAGAATAAGTCTAGGGAGGACGAAAATGACCTAAATGTTCAACCAATGACACAAAATCACTTATTGGATGCACAAGATTGGTTAAAATCCCTAATTGGATTAGAATAAGCCTAAGGAGGACGCAAATGACCTAAATGTTCAACTAATGACACAAAATCACTTATTGGATGCACAAGATTGGTTAAAAACCCTAATTGGATTAGAATAAGCCTAGGGCGGTTGAAAATGACCCAAATATTCAACCAATGACACAAAATCACTAATTGGATGCACAAGATTGGTTAAAAACCCTATTTCGATTAGAATAAGCCTAGGGAGGACAAAAACAACCTAAATGTCCAAACCAATGACACAAAATAACATATTGGATGCACAAGATTGGTTAAAACCCCTAATTGGATTAGAATAAGCCTAGGGAGGACGAAAATGACCGAAATGTTCAATCAATGACACAAACGCACTTATTGGATGCACAAGATTGATTAAAAACCCTAATTGGATTAGAATAAGTCTAGGGAGGACGAAAATGACCTAAATGTTCAACCAATGACACAAAATAACATATTGGATGCACAAGATTGGTTAACAACCCTAATTGGATTAGAATAAGCCTAGGGAGGACGAAAATGACCTAAATGTTCAACCAATGACACAAAATCACTTATTGGATGCACAAGATTGGTTAAAAACCCTATTTCGATTAGAATAAGCATAGGGAGGACCAAAACGACCTTAATGTTTAACCAATGACACAAAATAACATATTGGATGCACAAGATTGGTTAAAAACCCTAATTGGATTAGAATAAGCCTAGGGAGGACGAAAATGACCTAAATGTTCTACCAATGACACAAAATCACTTATTGGATGCACAAGATTGGTTAAAAACACTAATTGTATTAAAATAAGCCTATGGAGGACGAAAATGACCTAAATGTTCAACCAATGACACAAAATCACCTATTGGATGCACAAGATTGGTTAAAAACCCTATTTGGATTAGAATAAGCTTAGAGAGGACGAAAATGACCTAAATTTGCAACCATTTACACAAAATAACATATTGGATGCACAAGATTGGTTAAAAACCCTAATTGGATTAAAATAAGCCTAGGGAGGACGAAAATGACCTATGTGTTCAATCAATGACACAAACGCACTTATTGGATGCACAAGATTGGTTAATAACCCTAATTGGATTAGAATAAGTCTGGGGAGGACGAAAATGACCTAAATGTTCAACCAATGACACAAAATCACTTATTGGATGCACAAGATTGGTTAAAAACCCTATTTCGATTAGAATAAGCCTAGGGAGGACAAAAACAACCTAAATGTGCAACCAAAGACACAAAATAACATATTGGATGCACAAGATTGGTTAAAACCCCTAATTGGATTAGAATAAGCCTGTGGAGGACGAAAATGACCTAAATGTTCAACCAATGACACAAAATCACTTATTGGATGCACAAGATTGGTTGAAAACCCTAATTGGATTAGAATAAGCCTAGGGAGGACGAAAAAGACCTAAATGTTCTACCAATGACACAAAATCACTTATTGGATGCACAAGATTGGTTATAAACCCTAATTGGATTAGAATAAGCTTAGGGAGGACGAAAATGACCGAAATGTTCAATCAATGACACAAACGCACTTATTGGATGCACAAGATTGATTAAAAACCCTAATTGGATTAGAATAAGTCTAGGGAGGACGAAAATGACCTAAATGTTCAACCAATGACACAAAATCACTTATTGGATGCACAAGATTGGTTAAAATCCCTAATTGGATTAGAATAAGCCTAAGGAGGACGCAAATGACCTAAATGTTCAACTAATGACACAAAATCACTTATTGGATGCACAAGATTGGTTAAAAACCCTAATTGGATTAGAATAAGCCTAGGGCGGTTGAAAATGACCCAAATATTCAACCAATGACACAAAATCACTAATTGGATGCACAAGATTGGTTAAAAACCCTATTTCGATTAGAATAAGCCTAGGGAGGACAAAAACAACCTAAATGTCCAAACCAATGACACAAAATAACATATTGGATGCACAAGATTGGTTAAAACCCCTAATTGGATTAGAATAAGCCTAGGGAGGACGAAAATGACCGAAATGTTCAATTAATGACACAAACGCACTTATTGGATGCACAAGATTGATTAAAAACCCTAATTGGATTAGAATAAGTCTAGGGAGGACGAAAATGACCTAAATGTTCAACCAATGACACAAAATAACATATTGGATGCACAAGATTGGTTAACAACCCTAATTGGATTAGAATAAGCCTAGGGAGGGCGAAAAATGACCTAAATGCTCAACCAATGACACAAAATCATTTATTGGATGCACAAGATTGGTTAAAAACCCTATTTCGATTAGAATAAGCATAGGGAGGACAAAAACAACCTAAATGTGCAAACCAATGACACAAAATCACTAATTGGATGCACAAGATTGGTTAAAAACCCTATTTCGATTAGAATATGCCTAGGGAGGACAAAAACAACCTAAATGTGCAAACCAATGACACAAAATGACATATTGGATGCACAAGATTGGATAAAAACCCTAATTGGATTTGAATAAGCCTAGGGAGGACGAAAATGACCTTAATGTTCAATCAATGACACAAACGCACTTATTGGATGCACAAGATTGGTTAAAAACCCTAATTGGATTAGAATAAGTCTAGGGAGGACGAAAATGACCTAAATGTTCAACCAATGACACAAAATCACTTATTGGATGCCCAAGATTGGTTAAAATCCCTAATTGGATTAGAATAAGCCTAGGGAGGACGAAAATGATCTAAATTTGCAACCAATTACACAAAATAACATATTGGATGCACAAGATTGGTTAAAAACCCTAATTGGATTAAAATAAGTCTAGGGAGGACGAAAATGACCTAAATGTTCAAATCAATGACACAAACGCACTTATTGGATGCACAAGATTGGTTAAAAACCCTAATTGGATTAGAATAAGTCTAGGGAGGACGAAAATAACCTAAATGTTTAACCAATGACACAAAATCACTTATTGGATGCACAAGATTGGTTAAAACCCCTAATTGGATTAGAATAATCCTATGGAGGACGAAAATGACCTAAATGTTCAACCAATGACACAAAATCACTTATTGGATGCACAAGATTGGTTATAAACCCTAATTGGATTAGAATAAGTCTAGGGAGGACGAAAATGACCTAAATGTTAACCAATGACACAAAATCACTTATTGGATGCACAAGATTGGTTAAAATCCCTAATTGGATTAGAATAAGCCTAAGGAGGACGCAAATGACCTAAATGTTCAACCAATGACACAAAATCACTTATTGGATGCACAAGATTGGTTAAAAACCCTATTTCGATTAGAATAAGCATAGAGAGGACCAAAACGACCTTAATGTTTAACCAATGACACAAAATAACATATTGGATGCACAAGATTGGATAAAAACCCTAATTGGATTTGAATAAGCCTAGGGAGGACGAAAATGACCTTAATGTTCAATCAATGACACAAACGCACTTATTGGATGCACAAGATTGGTTAAAAACCCTAATTGGATTAGAATAAGTCTAGGGAGGACGAAAATGACCTAAATGTTCAACCAATGACACAAAATCACTTATTGGATGCACAAGATTGGTTGAAAACCCTAATTGGATTAGAATAAGCCTAGGGAGGACGAAAAAGACCTAAATGTTCTACCAATGACACAAAATCACTTATTGGATGCACAAGATTGGTTATAAACCCTAATTGGATTAGAATAAGCCTAGGGAGGACGAAAATGACCGAAATGTTCAATCAATGACACAAACGCACTTATTGGATGCACAAGATTGGTTGAAAACCCTAATTGGATTAGAATAAGCCTAGGGAGGACGAAAAAGACCTAAATGTTCTACCAATGACACAAAATCACTTATTGGATGCACAAGATTGGTTATAAACCCTAATTGGATTAGAATAAGCCTAGGGAGGACGAAAATGACCGAAATGTTCAATCAATGACACAAACGCACTTATTGGATGCACAAGATTGATTAAAAACCCTAATTGAATTAGAATAAGTCTAGGGAGGACGAAAATGACCTAAATGTTCAACCAATGACACAAAATCACTTATTGGATGCACAAGATTGGTTAAAATCCCTAATTGGATTAGAATAAGTCTAAGGAGGACGCAAAAGACCTAAATGTTCAACCAATGACACAAAATCACTTATTGGATGCACAAGATTGGTTGAAAACCCTAATTGGATTAGAATAAGCCTAGGGAGGACGAAAAAGACCTAAATGTTCTACCAATGACACAAAATCACTTATTGGATGCACAAGATTGGTTATAAGCCCTAATAGGATTAGAATAAGCTTAGGGAGGACGAAAATGACCGAAATGTTCAATCAATGACACAAACGCACTTATTGGATGCACAAGATTGATAAAAAACCCAATTGGATTAGAATAAGTCTAGGGAGGACGAAAATGACCTAAATGTTCAACCAATGACACAAAATCACTTATTGGATGCACAAGATTGGTTAAAATCCCTAATTGGATTAGAATAAGTCTAAGGAGGACGCAAATGACCTAAATGTTCAACCAATGACACAAAATCACTTATTGGATGCACAAGATTGGTTAAAAACCCTAATTGGATTACAATAAGCTTAGGGAGGACGAAAAAGACCTAAATGTTCTACCAATGTAACAAAATCACTTATTGGATGCACAAGATTGGTTATAAACCCTAATTGGATTAGAATAAGCCTAGGGAGGACGAAAATTACCGAAATGTTCAATCAATGACACAAGCGCACTTATTGGATGCACAAGATTGATTAAAAACCCTAATTGGATTAGAATAAGTCTAGGGAGGACGAAAATGACCTATATGTTCAACCAATGACACAAAATCACTTATTGGATGCACAAGATTGGTTAAAATCCCTAATTGGATTAGAATAAGCCTAAGGAGGACGCAAATGACCTAAATGTTCAACCAATGACACAAAATCACTTATTGGATGCACAAGATTGGTTAAAAACCCTAATTGGATTAGAATAAGCCTAGGGAGGACGAAAATGACCTAAATGTTCAACCAATGACACAAAATCACTTATTGGATGCACAAGATTGGTTAAAATCCCTAATTGGATTAGAATAAGCCTAAGGAGGACGCAAATGACCTAAACGTTCAACCAATGACACAAAATCACTTATTGGATGCACAAGATTAGTTAAGAACCCTATTTCGATTAGAATATGCCTAGGGAGGACCAAAACGACCTTAATGTTCAACCAATGACACAAAATAACATATTGGATGCACAAGATTGGTTAAAAACCCTAATTGGATTAGAAATAGCCTAGGGAGGACGAAAATGACCTAAATGTTCTACCAATGACACAAAATCACTTATTGGATGCACAAGATTGGTAAAAAAACTCTAATTGAATTAGAATAAGCCTAGGGAGAACGAAAATGACCTAAATGTTCAACCAATGACACAAACGCACTTATTGGATGCACAAGATTGATTAAAAACCCTAATTGGATTAGAATAAGTCTAGGGAGGACGAAAATGACCTAAATGTTCAACCAATGACACAAAATCACTTATTGGATGCACAAGATTGGTTAAAATCCCTAATTGGATTAGAATAAGCCTATGGAGGACGCAAATGACCTAAATGTTCAACCAATGACACAAAATCACTTATTGGATGCACAAGATTGGTTAAAAACCCTATTTCGATTAGAATAAGCATAGGGAGGACCAAAACGACCTTAATGTTTAACCAATGACACAAAATAACATATTGGATGCACAAGATTGGTTAAAAACCCTAATTGGATTAGAATAAGCCTAGGGAGGACGAAAATGACCTAAATGTTCTACCAATGACACAAAATCACTTATTGGATGCACAAGATTGGTTAAAAACACTAATTGTATTAAAATAAGCCTAGGGAGGACGAAAATGACCTAAATGTTCAACCAATGACACAAAATCACCTATTGGATGCACAAGATTGGTTAAAAACCCTATTTGGATTAGAATAAGCCTAGAGAGGACGAAAATGACCTAAATTTGCAACCATTTACACAAAATAACATATTGGATGCACAAGATTGGTTAAAAACCCTAATTGGATTAGAATAAGCCTAGGGAGGTCGAAAAATGACCTAAATTTGCAACCAATTACACAAAATAACATATTGGATGCACAAGATTGGTTAAAAACCCTAATTGGATTAAAATAAGCCTAGGGAGGACGAAAATGACCTAAGTGTTCAATCAATGACACAAACGCACTTATTGGATGCTCAAGATTGGTTAATAACCCTAATTGGATTAGAATAAGTCTGGGGAGGACGAAAATGACCTAAATGTTCAACCAATGACACAAAATCACTTATTGGATGCACAAGATTGTTTAAAAACCCTATTTCGATTAAAATAAGCCAAGGGAGGACAAAAACGACCTAAATGTGCAACCAATGACACAAAATAACATATTGGATGCACAAGATTGGTTAAAAACCCTTATTGGATTAGAATAAGCCTAGGGAGGACGAAAATGACCTAAATGTTCAACCAATGACACAAAATCACTTATTGGATGCACAAGATTGGTTAAAAACCCTAATTGGATTAGAATAAGCCTAGGGCGGTTGAAAATGACCCAAATGTTCAACCAATGACACAAAATCACTTATTGGATGCACAAGATTGGTTAAAAACCCTAATTGGATTAGAATAAGCCTAGGGAGGACGAAAATGACCTAAATGTTCAACCAATGACACAAAATCACTTATTAAATGCACAAGATTGGTTAAAAACCCTATTTGGATTAAAATTAGCCTAGGGAGGACGAAAATGACCTAAATGTGCAACCAATGACACAAAATAACATATTGGATGCACAAGATTGATTAAAAACCCCAATTGGATTAGAATAAGCCTCAAGACGACGAAAATGACCTCAATGTTCAACCAATGACAAAAAATCACTTATTGGACGCACAAGATTGGTTGGAAACCCGAATTGGATTAGAATAAACCTCAAGAGGACGAAAATGACCGAAATATTCAATCAATGACACAAACGCACTTATTGGATCCACAAGATTGGTTAAAAACCCTAATTTGATTAAAATAAGCCTTGGGAGGACGAAAATGACCTAAATGTTCAATCAATGACACAAAATCACTTATTGGATGCACAAGATTGGTTAAAAACCCTAATTGGATTAGAATAAGCGTAGGGAAGACGAAAAAGACCTAAATGTTCTACCAATGACACAAAATCACTTATTGGATGCACAAGATTGGTTATAAACCCTAATTGGATTAGAATAAGCCTAGGGAGGACGAAAATGACCGAAATGTTCAATCAATGACACAAACGCACTTATTGGATGCACAAGATTGATTAAAAACCCTAATTGGATTAGAATAAGTCTAGGGAGGACGAAAATGACCTAAATGTTCAACCAATGACACAAAATCACTTATTGGATGCACAAGATTGGTTAAAATCCCTAATTGGATTAGAATAAGTCTAAGGAGGATGCAAATGACCTAAATGTTCAACCAATGACACAAAATCACTTATTGGATGCACAAGATTGGTTAAAAACCCTAATTGGATTAGAATAAGCTTAGGGAGGACGAAAAAGACCTAAATGTTCTACCAATGTCACAAAATCACTTATTGGATGCACAAGATTGGTTATAAACCCTAATTGGATTAGAATAAGCCTAGGGAGGACGAAAATTACCGAAATGTTCAATCAATGACACAAGCGCACTTATTGGATGCACAAGATTGATTAAAAACCCTAATTGGATTAGAATAAGCCTAGGGAGGACGAAAATGACCGAAATGTTCAATCAATGACACAAACGCACTTACTGGATGCACAAGATTGATTAAAAACCCTAATTGGATTAGAATAAGTCTAGGGAGGACGCAAATGACCTAAATGTTCAACCAATGACACAAAATCACTTATTGGATGCACAAGATTGGTTAAAAACCCTAATTGGATTAGAATAAGTCTAGGGAGGACAAAAATAACCTAGATGTTCAACCAATGACACAAAATCACTTATTGGATGCACAAGATTGGTTAAAATCCCTAATTGGATTAGAATAAGCCTAAGGAGGACGCAAATGACCTAAACGTTCAACCAATGACACAAAATCACTTATTGGATGCACAAGATTAGTTAAGAACCCTATTTCGATTAGAATATGCCTAGGGAGGACCAAAACGACCTTAATGTTCAACCAATGACACAAAATAACATATTGGATGCACAAGATTGGTTAAAAACCCTAATTGGATTAGAAATAGCCTAGGGAGGACGAAAATGACCTAAATGTTCTACCAATGACACAAAATCACTTATTGGATGCACAAGATTGGTAAAAAAAATCTAATTGTATTAGAATAAGCCTAGGGAGAACGAAAATGACCTAAATGTTAAACCAATGACACAAACGCACTTATTGGATGCACAAGATTGGTTAAAAACCCTAGTTGGATTAGCATAAGCTTAGGGAGGACGCAAATGACCTAAATGTTCAATCAATGACACAAAATCACTTATTGGATGCACAAGATTGGTTTAAAACCGTAATTGGATTAGAATAAGTCTAGGGAGGACGAAAATGACCTAAATGTTCAACCAATGAGACAAAATCACTTATTGGATGCACAAGATTGGTGAAAAACCCTAATTTAATTAAAATAAGCCTTGGGAGGACGAAAATGACCTAAATGTTCAACCAATGACACAAAATCACTTATTGGATGCACAAGATTGGTTAAAAACCCTATTTGGATTAGAATAAGCCTAGGGAGGACGAAAATGACCTGAATTTGCAACCAATTACACAAAATAACATATTGGATGCACAAGATTAGTTAAAAACCCTAATTGGATTAAAATAAGTCTAGGGAGGACGAAAATGACCTAAATGTTCAACCAATGACACAAAATCACTTATTGGATGCCCAAGATTGGTTAAAATCCCTAATTGGATTAGAATATTGCTAAGGAGTACGCAAATGACCTAATTGTTCAACCAATGACACAAAATCACTTATTGGACGCACAAGATTGGTTAAAAACTCTATTTCGATTAGAATAAGCCTAGGGAGGACCAAAACGACCTTAATGTTCAACCAATGACACAAAATAACATATTGGATGCACAAGATTGGTTAAAAACCCTAATTGGATTAGAATAAGCCTAGGGAGGACGAAAAATGACCGAAATGTTCAATTTATGACACAAACGCACATATTGGATGCACAAGATTGATTAAAAACCCTAATTGGATTAGAATAAGTCTAGGGAGGACGAAAATGACCTAAATGTTCAACCAATGACACAAAATCACTTATTGGATGCACAAGATTGGTTAAAATCCCTAATTGGATTAGAATAAGCCTAAGGAGGACGCAAATGACCTAAATGTTCAACTAATGACACAAAATCACTTATTGGATGCACAAGATTGGTTAAAAACCCTAATTGGATTAGAATAAGCCTAGGGCGGTTGAAAATGACCCAAATATTCAACCAATGACACAAAATCACTAATTGGATGCACAAGATTGGTTAAAAACCCTATTTCGATTAGAATAAGCCTAGGGAGGACAAAAACAACCTAAATGTCCAAACCAATGACACAAAATAACATATTGGATGCACAAGATTGGTTAAAACCCCTAATTGGATTAGAATAAGCCTAGGGAGGACGAAAATGACCGAAATGTTCAATCAATGACACAAACGCACTTATTGGATGCACAAGATTGGTTAAAAACCCTAATTGGATTAGAATAAGTCTAGGGAGGACGAAAATAACCTAAATGTTCAACCAATGACACAAAATCACTTATTGGATGCACAAGATTGGTTAAAATCCCTAATTGGAATAGAATAAGCCTAAGGAGGACGCAAATGACCTAAATGTTCAATCAATGACACAAAATCACCTATTGGATGCACAAGATTGGTTTAAAACCGTAATTGGATTAGAATAAGTCTAGGGAGGACGAAAATGACCTAAATGTTCAACCAATGAGACAAAATCACTTATTGGATGCACAAGATTGGTGAAAAACCCTAATTTAATTAAAATAAGCCTTGGGAGGACGAAAATGACCTAAATGTTCTACCAATGACACAAAATCACTTATTGGATGCACAAGATTGGTTAAAAACCCTATTTGGATTAGAATAAGCCTAGGGAGGACGAAAATGACCTGAATTTGCAACCAATTACACAAAATAACATATTGGATGCACAAGATTGGTTAAAAACCCTAATTGGATTAAAATAAGCCTAGGGAGGACGAAAATGACCTACATGCTCAACCAATGACACAAACGCACTTATTGGATGCACAAGATTGGTTAAAACCCCTAATTGGATTAGAATAAGCCTGTGGAGGACGAAAATGACCTAAATATTCAACCAATGACACAAAATCACTTATTGGATGCACAAGATTGGTTGAAAACCCTAATTGGATTAGAATAAGCCTAGGGAGGACGAAAAAGACCTAAATGTTCTACCAATGACACAAAATCACTTATTGGATGCACAAGATTGGTTATAAACCCTAATTGGATTAGAATAAGCTTAGGGAGGACGAAAATGACCGAAATGTTCAATCAATGACACAAACGCACTTATTGGATGCACAAGATTGATTAAAAACCCTAATTGGATTAGAATAAGTCTAGGGAGGACGAAAATGACCTAAATGTTCAACCAATGACACAAAATCACTTATTGGATGCACAAGATTGGTTAAAAACCCTAATTGGATTAGCATAAGCTTAGGGAGGACGAAAAAGACCTAAATGTTCTACCAATTACACAAAATCACTTATTGGATGCACAATATTGGTTATAAACCCTAATTGGATTAGAATAAGCCTAGGGAGGACGAAAATGACTGAAATGTTCAATCAATGACACAAACGCACTTATTGGATGCACAAGATTGATTAAAAACCCTAATTGGATTAGAATAAGTCTGAGGAGGACGAAAATGACCTATATGTTCAACCAATGACACAAAATCACTTATTGGATGCACAAGATTGGTTAAAATCCCTAATTGGATTAGAATAAGCCTAGGGAGGACGAAAATGATCTAAATTTGCAACCAATTACACAAAATAACATATTGGATGCAGAAGATTGGTTAAAAACCCTAATTGGATTAAAATAAGTCTAGGGAGGACGAAAATGACCTAAATGTTCAAATCAATGACACAAACGCACTTATTGGATGCACAAGATTGGTTAAAAACCCTAATTGGATTAGAATAAGTCTAGGGAGGACGAAAATAACCTAAATGTTTAACCAATGACACAAAATCACTTATTGGATGCACAAGATTGGTTAAAATCCCTAATTGGAATAGAATAAGCCTAAGGAGGACGCAAATGACCTAAATGTTCAATCAATGACACAAAATCACCTATTGGATGCACAAGATTGGTTTAAAACCGTAATTGGATTAGAATAAGTCTAGGGAGGACGAAAATGACCTAAATGTTCAACCAATGAGACAAAATCACTTATTGGATGCACAAGATTGGTGAAAAACCCTAATTTAATTAAAATAAGCCTTGGGAGGACGAAAATGACCTAAATGTTCAACCAATGACACAAAATCACTTATTGGATGCACAAGATTGGTTAAAAACCCTATTTGGATTAGAATAAGCCTAGGGAGGACGAAAATGACCTGAATTTGCAACCAATTACACAAAATAACATATTGGATGCACAAGATTAGTTAAGAACCCTAATTGGATTAAAATAAGTCTAGGGAGGACGAAAATGACCTAAATGTTCAACCAATGACACAAAATCACTTATTGGATGCCCAAGATTGGTTAAAATCGCTAATTGGATTAGAATATTGCTAAGGAGGACGCAAATGACCTAATTGTTCAACCAACGACACAAAATCACTTATTGGATGCACAAGATTGGTTAAAAACTCTATTTCGATTAGAATAAGCCTAGGGAGGACCAAAACGACCTTAATGTTCAACCAATGACACAAAATAACATATTGGATGCACAAGATTGGTTAAAAACCCTAATTGGATTAGAATAAGCCTAGGGAGGACGAAAAATGACCGAAATGTTCAATTTATGACACAAACGCACATATTGGATGCACAAGATTGATTAAAAACCCTAATTGGATTAGAATAAGTCTAGGGAGGACGAAAATGACCTAAATGTTCAACCAATGACACAAAATCACTTATTGGATGCACAAGATTGGTTAAAATCCCTAATTGGATTAGAATAAGCCTAAGGAGGACGCAAATGACCTAAATGTTCAACCAATGACACAAAATCACTTATTGGATGCACAAGATTGGTTAAAAACCCTATTTCGATTAGAATAAGCATAGAGAGGACCAAAACGACCTTAATGTTTAACCAATGACACAAAATAACATATTGGATGCACAAGATTGGATAAAAACCCTAATTGGATTTGAATAAGCCTAGGGAGGACGAAAATGACCTTAATGTTCAATCAATGACACAAACGCACTTATTGGATGCACAAGATTGGTTAAAAACCCTAATTGGATTAGAATAAGTCTAGGGAGGACGAAAATGACCTAAATGTTCAACCAATGACACAAAATCACTTATTGGATGCCCAAGATTGGTTAAAATCCCTAATTGGATTAGAATAAGCCTAGGGAGGACCAAAACGACCTTAATGTTCAACCAATGACACAAAATAACATATTGGATGCACAAGATTGGTTAAAAACCCTAATTGGATTAGAATAAGCCTAGGGAGGACGAAAATGACCTAAATGTTCAACCAATGACACAAAATCACCTATTGGATGCACAAGATTGGTTAAAAACCCTAATTGGATTAAAATAAGCCTAGGGAGGACGAAAATGACCTAAATGTTCAATCAATGACACAAACGCACTTATTGGATGCACAAGATTGATTAAAAACCCTAATTGGATTAGAATAAGTCTAGGGAGGACGAAAATGACCTAAATGTTCAACCAATGACACAAAATCACTTATTGGATGCACAAGATTGGTTAAAATCCCTAATTGGATTAGAATAAGTCTAAGGAGGACGCAAAAGACCTAAATGTTCAACCAATGACACAAAATCACTTATTGGATGCACAAGATTGGTTGAAAACCCTAATTGGATTAGAATAAGCCTAGGGAGGACGAAAAAGACCTAAATGTTCTACCAATGACACAAAATCACTTATTGGATGCACAAGATTGGTTATAAACCCTAATTGGATTAGAATAAGCCTAGGGAGGACGAAAATGACCGAAATGTTCAATCAATGACACAAACGCACTTATTGGATGCACAAGATTGGTTGAAAACCCTAATTGGATTAGAATAAGCCTAGGGAGGACGAAAAAGACCTAAATGTTCTACCAATGACACAAAATCACTTATTGGATGCACAAGATTGGTTATAAACCCTAATTGGATTAGAATAAGCCTAGGGAGGACGAAAATGACCGAAATGTTCAATCAATGACACAAACGCACTTATTGGATGCACAAGATTGATTAAAAACCCTAATTGGATTAGAATAAGTCTAGGGAGGACGAAAATGACCTAAATGTTCAACCAATGACACAAAATCACTTATTGGATGCACAAGATTGGTTAAAATCCCTAATTGGATTAGAATAAGTCTAAGGAGGATGCAAATGACCTAAATGTTCAACCAATGACACAAAATCACTTATTGGATGCACAAGATTGGTTAAAAACCCTAATTGGATTAGAATAAGCTTAGGGAGGACGAAAAAGACCTAAATGTTCTACCAATGTCACAAAATCACTTATTGGATGCACAAGATTGGTTATAAACCCTAATTGGATTAGAATAAGCCTAGGGAGGACGAAAATTACCGAAATGTTCAATCAATGACACAAGCGCACTTATTGGATGCACAAGATTGATTAAAAACCCTAATTGGATTAGAATAAGCCTAGGGAGGACGAAAATGACCGAAATGTTCAATCAATGACACAAACGCACTTACTGGATGCACAAGATTGATTAAAAACCCTAATTGGATTAGAATAAGTCTAGGGAGGACGCAAATGACCTAAATGTTCAACCAATGACACAAAATCACTTATTGGATGCACAAGATTGGTTAAAAACCCTAATTGGATTAGAATAAGTCTAGGGAGGACAAAAATAACCTAGATGTTCAACCAATGACACAAAATCACTTATTGGATGCACAAGATTGGTTAAAATCCCTAATTGGATTAGAATAAGCCTAAGGAGGACGCAAATGACCTAAACGTTCAACCAATGACACAAAATCACTTATTGGATGCACAAGATTAGTTAAGAACCCTATTTCGATTAGAATATGCCTAGGGAGGACCAAAACGACCTTAATGTTCAACCAATGACACAAAATAACATATTGGATGCACAAGATTGGTTAAAAACCCTAATTGGATTAGAAATAGCCTAGGGAGGACGAAAATGACCTAAATGTTCTACCAATGACACAAAATCACTTATTGGATGCACAAGATTGGTAAAAAAAATCTAATTGTATTAGAATAAGCCTAGGGAGAACGAAAATGACCTAAATGTTAAACCAATGACACAAACGCACTTATTGGATGCACAAGATTGGTTAAAAACCCTAGTTGGATTAGCATAAGCTTAGGGAGGACGCAAATGACCTAAATGTTCAATCAATGACACAAAATCACTTATTGGATGCACAAGATTGGTTTAAAACCGTAATTGGATTAGAATAAGTCTAGGGAGGACGAAAATGACCTAAATGTTCAACCAATGAGACAAAATCACTTATTGGATGCACAAGATTGGTGAAAAACCCTAATTTAATTAAAATAAGCCTTGGGAGGACGAAAATGACCTAAATGTTCAACCAATGACACAAAATCACTTATTGGATGCACAAGATTGGTTAAAAACCCTATTTGGATTAGAATAAGCCTAGGGAGGACGAAAATGACCTGAATTTGCAACCAATTACACAAAATAACATATTGGATGCACAAGATTAGTTAAAAACCCTAATTGGATTAAAATAAGTCTAGGGAGGACGAAAATGACCTAAATGTTCAACCAATGACACAAAATCACTTATTGGATGCCCAAGATTGGTTAAAATCCCTAATTGGATTAGAATATTGCTAAGGAGTACGCAAATGACCTAATTGTTCAACCAATGACACAAAATCACTTATTGGACGCACAAGATTGGTTAAAAACTCTATTTCGATTAGAATAAGCCTAGGGAGGACCAAAACGACCTTAATGTTCAACCAATGACACAAAATAACATATTGGATGCACAAGATTGGTTAAAAACCCTAATTGGATTAGAATAAGCCTAGGGAGGACGAAAAATGACCGAAATGTTCAATTTATGACACAAACGCACATATTGGATGCACAAGATTGATTAAAAACCCTAATTGGATTAGAATAAGTCTAGGGACGACGAAAATGACCTAAATTTTCAACCAATGACACAAAATCACTTATTGGATGCACAAGATTGGTTAAAAACACTAATTGTATTAAAATAAGCCTAGGGAGGACGAAAATGACCTAAATGTTCTACCAATGACACAAAATCACTTATTGGATGCACAAGATTGGTTAAAAACACTAATTGTATTAAAATAAGCCTAGGGAGGACGAAAATGACCTAAATGTTCAACCAATGACACAAAATCACCTATTGGATGCACTAGATTGGTTAAAAACCCTATTTGGATTAGAATAAGCCTAGAGAGGACGAAAATGACCTAAATTTGCAACCATTTACACAAAATAACATATTGGATGCACAAGATTGGTTAAAACCCTAATTGGATTAGAATAAGCCTAGGGAGGACGAAAAATGACCTAAATTTGCAACCAATTACACAAAATAACATATTGGATGCACAAGATTGGTTAAAAACACTAATTGGATTAAAATAAGCCTAGGGAGGACGAAAATGACCTAAGTGTTCAATCAATGACACAAACGCACTTATTGGATGCACAAGATTGGTTAATAACCCTAATTGGATTAGAATAAGTCTGGGGAGGACGAAAATGACCTAAATGTTCAACCAATGACACAAAATCACTTATTGGATGCACAAGATTGTTTAAATACCCTATTTCGATTAAAATAAGCCAAGGGAGGACAAAAACGACCTAAATGTGCAACCAATGACACAAAATAACATATTGGATGCACAAGATTGGTTAAAAACCCTTATTGGATTAGAATAAGCCTAGGGAGGACGAAAATGACCTAAATGTTCAACCAATGACACAAAATCACTTATTGGATGCACAAGATTGGTTAAAAACCCTAATTGGATTAGAATAAGCCTAGGGCGGTTGAAAATGACCCAAATGTTCAACCAATGACACAAAATCACTAATTGGATGCACAAGATTGGTTAAAAACCCTATTTCGATTAGAATAAGCCTAGGGAGGACAAAAACAACCTAAATGTCCAAACCAATGACACAAAATAACATATTGGATGCACAAGATTGGTTAAAACCCCTAATTGGATTAGAATAAGCCTAGGGAGGACGAAAATGACAGAAATGTTCAATCAATGACACAAACGCACTTATTGGATGCACAAGATTGATTAAAAACCCTAATTGGATTAGAATAAGTCTAGGGAGGACGAAAATGACCTAAATGTTCAACCAATGACACAAAATAACATATTGGATGCACAAGATTGGTTAACAACCCTAATTGGATTAGAATAAGCCTAGGGAGGGCGAAAAATGACCTAAATGCTCAACCAATGACACAAAATCATTTATTGGATGCACAAGATTGGTTAAAAACCCTATTTCGATTAGAATAAGCATAGGGAGGACAAAAACAACCTAAATGTGCAAACCAATGAGACAAAATCACTAATTGGATGCACAAGATTGGTTAAAAACCCTATTTCGATTAGAATAAGCCTACGGAGGACAAAAACAACCTAAATGTGCAAACCAATGACACAAAATGATATATTGGATGCACAAGATTGGTTAAAACCCCTAATTGGATTAGAATAATCCTATGGAGGACGAAAATGACCTAAATTTTCAACCAATGACACAAAATCACTTATTGGATGCACAAGATTGGTTATACACCCTAATTGGATTAGAATAATTCTAGGGAGGACGAAAATGACCTAAATGTTAACCAATGACACAAAATCACTTATTGGATGCACAAGATTGGTTAAAATCCCTAATTGGATTAGAATAAGCCTAAGGAGGACGCAAATGACCTAAATGTTCAACCAATGACACAAAATCACTTATTGGATGCACAAGATTGGTTAAAAACCCTATTTCGATTAGAATAAGCATAGAGAGGACCAAAACGACCTTAATGTTTAACCAATGACACAAAATAACATATTGGATGCACAAGATTGGATAAAAACCCTAATTGGATTTGAATAAGCCTAGGGAGGACGAAAATGACCTTAATGTTCAATCAATGACACAAACGCACTTATTGGATGCACAAGATTGTTTAAAAACCCTAATTGGATTAGAATAAGTCTAGGGAGGACGAAAATGACCTAAATGTTCAACCAATGACACAAAATCACTTATTGGATGCCCAAGATTGGTTAAAATCCCTAATTGGATTAGAATAAGCCTAGGGAGGACCAAAACGACCTTAATGTTCAACCAATGACACAAAATAACATATTGGATGCACAAGATTGGTTAACAACCCTAATTGGATTAGAATAAGCTTAGGGAGGGCGAAAAATGACCTAAATGCTCAACCAATGACACAAAATCATTTATTGGATGCACAAGATTGGTTAAAAACCCTATTTCGATTAAAATAAGCCAAGGGAGGACCAAAACGACCTTAATGTTTAACCAATGACACAAAATAACATATTGGATGCACAAGATTGGTTAAAAACCCTAATTGGATTAGAATAAGCCTAGGGAGGACGAAAATGACCTTAATGTTCAATCAATGACACAAACGCACTTATTGGATGCACAAGATTGATTAAAAACCCTAATTGGATTAGAATAAGTCTGAGGAGGACGAAAATGACCTATATGTTCAACCAATGACACAAAATCACTTATTGGATGCACAAGATTGGTTAAAATCCCTAATTGGATTAGAATAAGCCTAGGGAGGACGAAAATGATCTAAATTTGCAACCAATTACACAAAATAACATATTGGATGCACAAGATTGGTTAAAAACCCTAATTGGATTAAAATAAGTCTAGGGAGGACGAAAATGACCTAAATGTTCAAATCAATGACACAAACGCACTTATTGGATGCACAAGATTGGTTAAAAACCCTAATTGGATTAGAATAAGTCTAGGGAGGACGAAAATAACCTAAATGTTTAACCAATGACACAAAATCACTTATTGGATGCACAAGATTGGTTAAAATCCCTAATTGGAATAGAATAAGCCTAAGGAGGACGCAAATGACCTAAATGTTCAATCAATGACACAATATCACTTATTGGATGCACAAGATTGGTTTAAAACCGTAATTGGATTAGAATAAGTCTAGGGAGGACGAAAATGACCTAAATGTTCAACCAATGAGACAAAATCACTTATTGGATGCACAAGATTGGTGAAAAACCCTAATTTAATTAAAATAAGCCTTGGGAGGACGAAAATGACCTAAATGTTCAACCAATGACACAAAATCACTTATTGGATGCACAAGATTGGTTAAAAACCCTATTTGGATTAGAATAAGCCTAGGGAGGACGAAAATGACCTGAATTTGCAACCAATTACACAAAATAACATATTGGATGCACAAGATTAGTTAAAAACCCTAATTGGATTAAAATAAGTCTAGGGAGGACGAAAATGACCTAAATGTTCAACCAATGACACAAAATCACTTATTGGATGCCCAAGATTGGTTAAAATCCCTAATTGGATTAGAATATTGCTAAGGAGGACGCAAATGACCTAATTGTTCAACCAATGACACAAAATCACTTATTGGATGCACAAGATTGGTTAAAAACTCTATTTCGATTAGAATAAGCCTAGGGAGGACCAAAACGACCTTAATGTTCAACCAATGACACAAAATAACATATTGGATGCACAAGATTGGTTAAAAACCCTAATTGGATTAGAATAAGCCTAGGGAGGACGAAAAATGACCGAAATGTTCAATTTATGACACAAACGCACATATTGGATGCACAAGATTGATTAAAAACCCTAATTGGATTAGAATAAGTCTAGGGAGGACGAAAATGACCTAAATGTTCAACCAATGACACAAAATCACTTATTGGATGCACAAGATTGGTTAAAATCCCTAATTGGATTAGAATAAGCCTAAGGAGGACGCAAATGACCTAAATGTTCAACTAATGACACAAAATCACTTATTGGATGCACAAGATTGGTTAAAAACCCTAATTGGATTAGAATAAGCCTAGGGCGGTTGAAAATGACCCAAATATTCAACCAATGACACAAAATCACTAATTGGATGCACAAGATTGGTTAAAAACCCTATTTCGATTAGAATAAGCCTAGGGAGGACAAAAACAACCTAAATGTCCAAACCAATGACACAAAATAACATATTGGATGCACAAGATTGGTTAAAACCCCTAATTGGATTAGAATAAGCCTAGGGAGGACGAAAATGACCGAAATGTTCAATCAATGACACAAACGCACTTATTGGATGCACAAGATTGATTAAAAACCCTAATTGGATTAGAATAAGTCTAGGGAGGACGAAAATGACCTAAATGTTCAACCAATGACACAAAATAACATATTGGATGCACAAGATTGGTTAACAACCCTAATTGGATTAGAATAAGCCTAGGGAGGGCGAAAAATGACCTAAATGCTCAACCAATGACACAAAATCATTTATTGGATGCACAAGATTGGTTAAAAACCCTATTTCGATTAGAATAAGCATAGGGAGGACAAAAACAACCTAAATGTGCAAACCAATGACACAAAATCACTAATTGGATGCACAAGATTGGTTAAAAACCCTATTTCGATTAGAATATGCCTAGGGAGGACAAAAACAACCTAAATGTGCAAACCAATGACACAAAATGACATATTGGATGCACAAGATTGGATAAAAACCCTAATTGGATTTGAATAAGCCTAGGGAGGACGAAAATGACCTTAATGTTCAATCAATGACACAAACGCACTTATTGGATGCACAAGATTGGTTAAAAACCCTAATTGGATTAGAATAAGTCTAGGGAGGACGAAAATGACCTAAATGTTCAACCAATGACACAAAATCACTTATTGGATGCCCAAGATTGGTTAAAATCCCTAATTGGATTAGAATAAGCCTAGGGAGGACGAAAATGATCTAAATTTGCAACCAATTACACAAAATAACATATTGGATGCACAAGATTGGTTAAAAACCCTAATTGGATTAAAATAAGTCTAGGGAGGACGAAAATGACCTAAATGTTCAAATCAATGACACAAACGCACTTATTGGATGCACAAGATTGGTTAAAAACCCTAATTGGATTAGAATAAGTCTAGGGAGGACGAAAATAACCTAAATGTTTAACCAATGACACAAAATCACTTATTGGATGCACAAGATTGGTTAAAACCCCTAATTGGATTAGAATAATCCTATGGAGGACGAAAATGACCTAAATGTTCAACCAATGACACAAAATCACTTATTGGATGCACAAGATTGGTTATAAACCCTAATTGGATTAGAATAAGTCTAGGGAGGACGAAAATGACCTAAATGTTAACCAATGACACAAAATCACTTATTGGATGCACAAGATTGGTTAAAATCCCTAATTGGATTAGAATAAGCCTAAGGAGGACGCAAATGACCTAAATGTTCAACCAATGACACAAAATCACTTATTGGATGCACAAGATTGGTTAAAAACCCTATTTCGATTAGAATAAGCATAGAGAGGACCAAAACGACCTTAATGTTTAACCAATGACACAAAATAACATATTGGATGCACAAGATTGGATAAAAACCCTAATTGGATTTGAATAAGCCTAGGGAGGACGAAAATGACCTTAATGTTCAATCAATGACACAAACGCACTTATTGGATGCACAAGATTGGTTAAAAACCCTAATTGGATTAGAATAAGTCTAGGGAGGACGAAAATGACCTAAATGTTCAACCAATGACACAAAATCACTTATTGGATGCCCAAGATTGGTTAAAATCCCTAATTGGATTAGAATAAGCCTAGGGAGGACCAAAACGACCTTAATGTTCAACCAATGACACAAAATAACATATTGGATGCACAAGATTGGTTAAAAACCCTAATTGGATTAGAATAAGCCTAGGGAGGACGAAAATGACCTAAATGTTCAACCAATGACACAAAATCACCTATTGGATGCACAAGATTGGTTAAAAACCCTAATTGGATTAAAATAAGCCTAGGGAGGACGAAAATGACCTAAATGTTCAATCAATGACACAAACGCACTTATTGGATGCACAAGATTGATTAAAAACCCTAATTGGATTAGAATAAGTCTAGGGAGGACGAAAATGACCTAAATGTTCAACCAATGACACAAAATCACTTATTGGATGCCCAAGATTGGTTAAAATCCCTAATTGGATTAGAATAAGCCTAGGGAGGACCAAAACGACCTTAATGTTCAACCAATGACACAAAATAACATATTGGATGCACAAGATTGGTTAACAACCCTAATTGGATTAGAATAAGCTTAGGGAGGGCGAAAAATGACCTAAATGCTCAACCAATGACACAAAATCATTTATTGGATGCACAAGATTGGTTAAAAACCCTATTTCGATTAAAATAAGCCAAGGGAGGACCAAAACGACCTTAATGTTTAACCAATGACACAAAATAACATATTGGATGCACAAGATTGGTTAAAAACCCTAATTGGATTAGAATAAGCCTAGGGAGGACGAAAATGACCTTAATGTTCAATCAATGACACAAACGCACTTATTGGATGCACAAGATTGATTAAAAACCCTAATTGGATTAGAATAAGTCTGAGGAGGACGAAAATGACCTATATGTTCAACCAATGACACAAAATCACTTATTGGATGCACAAGATTGGTTAAAATCCCTAATTGGATTAGAATAAGCCTAGGGAGGACGAAAATGATCTAAATTTGCAACCAATTACACAAAATAACATATTGGATGCACAAGATTGGTTAAAAACCCTAATTGGATTAAAATAAGTCTAGGGAGGACGAAAATGACCTAAATGTTCAAATCAATGACACAAACGCACTTATTGGATGCACAAGATTGGTTAAAAACCCTAATTGGATTAGAATAAGTCTAGGGAGGACGAAAATAACCTAAATGTTTAACCAATGACACAAAATCACTTATTGGATGCACAAGATTGGTTAAAATCCCTAATTGGAATAGAATAAGCCTAAGGAGGACGCAAATGACCTAAATGTTCAATCAATGACACAATATCACTTATTGGATGCACAAGATTGGTTTAAAACCGTAATTGGATTAGAATAAGTCTAGGGAGGACGAAAATGACCTAAATGTTCAACCAATGAGACAAAATCACTTATTGGATGCACAAGATTGGTGAAAAACCCTAATTTAATTAAAATAAGCCTTGGGAGGACGAAAATGACCTAAATGTTCAACCAATGACACAAAATCACTTATTGGATGCACAAGATTGGTTAAAAACCCTATTTTGATTAGAATAAGCCTAGGGAGGACGAAAATGACCTGAATTTGCAACCAATTACACAAAATAACATATTGGATGCACAAGATTAGTTAAAAACCCTAATTGGATTAAAATAAGTCTAGGGAGGACGAAAATGACCTAAATGTTCAACCAATGACACAAAATCACTTATTGGATGCCCAAGATTGGTTAAAATCCCTAATTGGATTAGAATATTGCTAAGGAGGACGCAAATGACCTAATTGTTCAACCAATGACACAAAATCACTTATTGGATGCACAAGATTGGTTAAAAACTCTATTTCGATTAGAATAAGCCTAGGGAGGACCAAAACGACCTTAATGTTCAACCAATGACACAAAATAACATATTGGATGCACAAGATTGGTTAAAAACCCTAATTGGATTAGAATAAGCCTAGGGAGGACGAAAAATGACCGAAATGTTCAATTTATGACACAAACGCACATATTGGATGCACAAGATTGATTAAAAACCCTAATTGGATTAGAATAAGTCTAGGGAGGACGAAAATGACCTAAATGTTCAACCAATGACACAAAATCACTTATTGGATGCACAAGATTGGTTAAAATCCCTAATTGGATTAGAATAAGCCTATGGAGGACGCAAATGACCTAAATGTTCAACCAATGACACAAAATCACTTATTGGATGCACAAGATTGGTTAAAAACCCTATTTCGATTAGAATAAGCATAGGGAGGACCAAAACGACCTTAATGTTTAACCAATGACACAAAATAACATATTGGATGCACAAGATTGGTTAAAAACCCTAATTGGATTAGAATAAGCCTAGGGAGGACGAAAATGACCTAAATGTTCTACCAATGACACAAAATCACTTATTGGATGCACAAGATTGGTTAAAAACTCTAATTGTATTAGAATAAGCCTAAGGAAAACGAAAATGACCTAAATGTTCAACCAATGACACAAAATCACCTATTGGAAGCACAAGATTGGTTAAAAAACCCTATTTGGATTAGCATAAGCCTATGGAGGACGAAAAATGACCTAAATTTGCAACCAATTACACAAAATAACATATTGGATGCACAAGATTGGTTAAAAACCCTAATTGGATTAAAATAAGCCTAGGGAGGACGAAAATGACCTAAATGTTCAATCAATGACACAAACGCACTTATTGGATGCACAAGATTGGTTAATAACACTAATTGGATTAGAATAAGTCTGGGGAGGACGAAAATGACCTAAATGTTCAACCAATGACACAAAATCACTTATTGGATGCACAAGATTGGTTAAAAACCCTATTTCGATTAGAATATGCCTAGGGAGGACAAAAACGACCTAAATGTGCAACCAATGACACAAAATAACATATTGGATGCACAAGATTGGTTAAAACCCCTAATTGGATTAGAATAAGCCTGTGGAGGACGAAAATGACCTAAATATTCAACCAATGACACAAAATCACTTATTGGATGCACAAGATTGGTTGAAAACCCTAATATGATTAGAATAAGCCTAGGGAGGACGAAAAAGACCTAAATGTTCTACCAATGACACAAAATCACTTATTGGATGCACAAGATTGGTCATAAACCCTAATTGGATTAGAATAAGCCTAGGGAGGACGAAAATGACCGAAATGTTCAATCAATGAGACAAACGCACTTATTGGATGCACAAGATTGATTAAAAACCCTAATTGGATTAGAATAAGTCTAGGGAGGACGAAAATGACCTAAATGTTCAACCAATGACACAAAATCACTTATTGGATGCACCAGATTGGTTAAAATCCCTAATTGGATTAGAATAAGTCTAAGGAGGACGCAAATGACCTAAATGTTCAACCAATGACACAAAATCACTTATTGGATGCACAAGATTGGTTAAAAACCCTAATTGGATTAGAATAAGCTTAGGGAGGACGAAAAAGACCTAAATGTTCTACCAATGTCACAAAATCACTTATTGGATGCACAAGATTGGTTATAAACCCTAATTGGATTAGAATAAGCCTAGGGAGGACGAAAATTACCGAAATGTTCAATCAATGACACAAGCGCACTTATTGGATGCACAAGATTGATTAAAAACCCTAATTGGATTAGAATAAGCCTAGGGAGGACGAAAATGACCGAAATGTTCAATCAATGACACAAACGCACTTACTGGATGCACAAGATTGATTAAAAACCCTAATTGGATTAGAATAAGTCTAGGGAGGACGCAAATGACCTAAATGTTCAACCAATGACACAAAATCACTTATTGGATGCACAAGATTGGTTAAAAACCCTAATTGGATTAGAATAAGTCTAGGGAGGACAAAAATAACCTAGATGTTCAACCAATGACACAAAATCACTTATTGGATGCACAAGATTGGTTAAAATCCCTAATTGGATTAGAATAAGCCTAAGGAGGACGCAAATGACCTAAACGTTCAACCAATGACACAAAATCACTTATTGGATGCACAAGATTAGTTAAGAACCCTATTTCGATTAGAATATGCCTAGGGAGGACCAAAACGACCTTAATGTTCAACCAATGACACAAAATAACATATTGGATGCACAAGATTGGTTAAAAACCCTAATTGGATTAGAAATAGCCTAGGGAGGACGAAAATGACCTAAATGTTCTACCAATGACACAAAATCACTTATTGGATGCACAAGATTGGTAAAAAAAATCTAATTGTATTAGAATAAGCCTAGGGAGAACGAAAATGACCTAAATGTTCAACCAATGACACAAACGCACTTATTGGATGCACAAGATTGGTTAAAAACCCTAATTGGATTAGCATAAGCTTAGGGAGGACGAAAAAGACCTAAATGTTCTACCAATTACACAAAATCACTTATTGGATGCACAATATTGGTTATAAACCCTAATTGGATTAGAATAAGCCTAGGGAGGACGAAAATGACTGAAATGTTCAATCAATGACACAAACGCACTTATTGGATGCACAAGATTGATTAAAAACCCTAATTGGATTAGAATAAGTCTGAGGAGGACGAAAATGACCTATATGTTCAACCAATGACACAAAATCACTTATTGGATGCACAAGATTGGTTAAAATCCCTAATTGGATTAGAATAAGCCTAGGGAGGACGAAAATGATCTAAATTTGCAACCAATTACACAAAATAACATATTGGATGCAGAAGATTGGTTAAAAACCCTAATTGGATTAAAATAAGTCTAGGGAGGACGAAAATGACCTAAATGTTCAAATCAATGACACAAACGCACTTATTGGATGCACAAGATTGGTTAAAAACCCTAATTGGATTAGAATAAGTCTAGGGAGGACGAAAATAACCTAAATGTTTAACCAATGACACAAAATCACTTATTGGATGCACAAGATTGGTTAAAATCCCTAATTGGAATAGAATAAGCCTAAGGAGGACGCAAATGACCTAAATGTTCAATCAATGACACAATATCACTTATTGGATGCACAAGATTGGTTTAAAACCGTAATTGGATTAGAATAAGTCTAGGGAGGACGAAAATGACCTAAATGTTCAACCAATGAGACAAAATCACTTATTGGATGCACAAGATTGGTGAAAAACCCTAATTTAATTAAAATAAGCCTTGGGAGGACGAAAATGACCTAAATGTTCAACCAATGACACAAAATCACTTATTGGATGCACAAGATTGGTTAAAAACCCTATTTGGATTAGAATAAGCCTAGGGAGGACGAAAATGACCTGAATTTGCAACCAATTACACAAAATAACATATTGGATGCACAAGATTAGTTAA